>JAJMLP010000100.1:0-33856 GCA_030569815.1 Diutina ranongensis (nom. inval.)
GGGGTGTCTGTCGGTGTTACACGTGATCTCCATAGTGACAGACATTTTTCCCTCGGGTTATATACACACCAACTTTCTTTTTCAATCATCCTCGTCATTTTTTCAATGTGTATAACCCCCCATCACTAATGACGCCAATCTATGATGAAATCGAGATTGAAGATTTCACCTTTGATCCCGTGACTCAACTATTCCAATATCCATGTCCTTGTGGCGATCGATTCGCCGTACTGATTGATGATTTAGTCGATGGTGAAGATATCGCCATTTGCCCCCTGTGTTCGTTGATGGTACGGGTAATCTTTGAACCAGAGGATTTAAAGGAATATCAAGAGCAGATTGAATGAATTAAATCAAAGGGGATGCTTTTGATTTTGACCCTTATGCCATGATCTTCATCGATTAGGTGATGATGATGATGATGGGGTTGTTTATGTAGTTGTGTGAGAGTGCGTGTGAGAAATGGTTTTGAGTGAGTGTGTGTATGTTGTGTGCAGGATTAACATTTTCATGAAAATGACAAGAGTGTGTAATCAACCATTCTAATATGAAACGATGTTACGAGGTGATTTTATTTTATCAACATCAAATGTTCGTATTTGATGGAGATTGCTTTGGAAAATAACCGCCGTTGATCGCCTGCTCACCCCCCCCCAGTACTAACACTGAGATGAGGGACTACTACTACTACACCAGGATGGTACCGTTCACGAAAAGTTCAATCTAAATATGCTATTAAATACCATTATTAAAGCGACGTAATCTCTATCAAAGAGAATAATACCACTCGAGGCCCATAGTGACCAGACTTTAGACCTCGACGGTTACAGTAACAAGTTCCGCATACTCATCTTATCCTGATCGTCATCGTGGGGTTCCTTTTTAACATCTTCACTTGGTTCAGTATCATCATCATCACCTGATCCTTGATTACTCTCTACTTCGATTGGTCCGGCGATCACTTCTGTCAATGATGATGTTGGTCCTGGTCCCAGCGCCGAACTCAGGATCAGTAATCGAGGGTTGGGAGTAATCAGAGGGGAATTATAGCTCGAAGTTTGGCTAAGATTTCGCTTATGACTTGGCGTGGCTACCAGCGCCGCCAGCGCTCCCGAAATCAGTCCTCCTCTGGTGGTACTGCTTAAACTCGTCAAATTGGCCGCCGCCATTTGAACATCCTTCAATGGATTAGGGAATAAATCGGGGGCAAACAGTGATCTCCTCAGCAGCGCTTGTGTCAGCGGATTAAGTAATTCAAAATGGGATACCAGGTTATTCCTCAGCGCTTGCGTCAGTAATAGTAATGGCAGGCCATGATAAGTGGGCAGCGCCGATCCTGCTCCGCCAACCAATGATGGTGATCCCAGTGAGTGGTATAAATGGGCCAGAACCAGCGAATGGCGTCGTCCTTGCAGGTCTTCAAGTAATCTCCGTTTATTACACGCCAGGATCGGGGGGAGGGTGATGGCGGTGCCTTCAGTGGTACCAACATCAAACAGCGCCAGTCTTGGTGGTTGAGGAATGATCTTTGCCTCCGAAGATGATGCCTCGGTCTGGGCTCCGCCAAACATCAGGGTATTAAATGAAATCTGAGGGAGGTGAGGCACCTGAGGTAATTGTGACGGTACCGGGAGTTTATTCGGGGTAGAATTGACCAGGGCCGAAGCGATGGAATTAGTCCGAGTGGGAGTGGCATTAGTGGTGGGTTCACTGGGTTGGCCTTCACCTGGTTCGTCATCATCGTCTTTCTTTTGCGATGCTCGCCGACGACGATTAGCACCGCCATTCCACCAATTCTTAATGGCATTATCCGAGCGTCCATTCAAATGACGCAGGATTTCCGCCCATTTTTTGCCGTATTTTGCCACCAATACTTCGATTAATTCCCCTTCTTCGGCGGTGATGGGCAGGCGATTAAGTGACGGCTTCAAGTTTTGATGGTAGCGTTCCCGACATTGTTTTGGTGTCCGAGTCAGGAGAGAATTCAGGATTCTCACCCAATTGGTGGCGCCAAACACCGCAATCAAGTCGAGAAGTTTCTTATCCTCTAGCGGCAGCCATGGGCCCCTGCGGGTAGTTTGTTGACCTTGATGCAGTTGATGAGATTGAGGAGGAGGTTGATGAGATAATGGTTGACCTGGAGGGGGGCCCATTGGTGTTGGTTGTTGATGAGGATGACCCACCACTGGGAGTCGCAGTAATGACCCTGGAGGCGGGGGTTGACCCGGAGAAGACTGAGGTAACTGGGCCATTACTATCAGGGCTCTAGCTGAAAATGGACCCGGGGCGGGTTGAGGGGGTGGTTGTTGACCCACCACTGGTCGCGGGCCAGGAGTCATCTGCCCCGTTTGTGGGGGAGGTGGGGGTGGAGGTAGCCCCTGAGGGTGAGGGCCCGCAGCCACCAGGCCTGGCGGCGGATAGTAATACAAATGGCTATTATGATAATTCATCCCGGAGGAGAAAGCAAAAACGTGGTCGTGCCTTTAACTGGGGATAACACAAGTTAAAGGGTTGGAGCGGCGGGCAAATAACAAAATGCGACTGACCGCGACAAAACCTCATTTTTATTATATTATAAAAATTAGGTTGATAAATAATATGATTTATGGGCGAAGATTGATGGAGAGGCAAATACCGAGGGGAGGTGATACTACGACCAAAATTATAGTTGTCGGGGCGGCGGGTGGTTGTTATTGATATTATCGTCATATCGTCATTGATATTACCATGGCGGGGGCAAGGGTCCGACGATATCACATTGGTGTCGATGCCGTTAACAAACTTGCCGACGTCATTGATGTCGATCGGGAGTACAGGACCAACAAAAAACTTTTTATTTATCAGTTGCTTCCGACGTGGGTGCGAAGTGAGGGATGTTGAACCGGGCAACAATGGCGGGCCCGTGCCTTTAAGATTGGGCCCGGGGGATGAACAGATCTGATTAGTATTTCCCGGTTTTCGTTTAAACTACGAGAGGGTCATTTATGGTGATAATCGGGGATTAGAAGCCATCGTCGATATCGATGCAATTGTCGATGAAACCACATGCACGATAATAATTAGGGGAACAATGGTTTGATGAGAAAATGATTATTTTTGTTTTTGTTTTAATGTTTTGGATTGATGTTTTTTTTTTTTTTTATTTTAGATTTCGGCGGGTAAATATTTTTGAAACGGTTGATTGAAACATCCATATCGTTAGGGGGGGAGGTCACCACCGGAATAGCTTAGGTTCGACCCTCGTAAATACCGCCTCCCCTCAACCTCACATTTATATCTTCGCGACATCGTCCCGGATTTTGCCTCGGAATTTATCCCTCCATTTTCCCCCACGAAATAATTTGCATCATGCCGCTAATCATACGATTGGAGTCATCGATTAGGCAGCCCTTGCCGATGTCATGCATTAAAAATAGAACACTGCAGTGAATTAAAGTCAATATTGTGCATCACGGTTAACATGGTATGTGATTTGGGCAGACGAATGCATTGATGATTGATTCCATGGGTTAATATTTAACCTTGGCCCCCGAAATAACACATTCCCTATTTATGTTGTCGACAATCTCGTTAACTATGGGATGATTCATTTAAGCCCCCATTGATCATCTCGAATATTATTTTTTTGCCCTTAACCACAATGCTGTCAAAATAAAAAAGCAAATGGCGTGGTTAAGCTAATAACTCAACCATTGGGGTGACATTGTAAACTAGAGGGGTATCAATGGTCAATGTTTGCCCGGTGTCATGCACTAAGGAAACCTTATATAAGGTTTATTGATTACTCGGGGAGTTTTTCGGGTGTAAATATTGTGGGTGGTAGAGTTATCGTTGGCAAAACCATCACGGCCGGTTCGGAGGCAATGATGTCTGGGCATTTCATAGTTGGTAGCAATTGCCCATTTGCGATGAACCTAATTTGGCGGGGGCAACTAAATTGATCTAAAGGACCCTTGCAGCTAACCTTCACAGCATCTCCGATTAATACATGGTCACTTTCAAACCAACGGTTTTGATGTCGACGTCGGTATTTAGTCATGATTAAATCGCAATCTCGGCATTTGCCCCACGAAGATTATTTTTTTGTTAATTTGCTCCGGGGAGAGATGATCCCGAAGTGGTTGACCATCGAGTCAATATACAGATAACGGCATAACCACAATGGGTAGTAATGTAACAACCGTTGATCATGGCCAAGTAAATAACTTACGACAACTGTTGATTTGATGAGGTAATCGGACACCGTTGGCAGGTAGCATTCCTCGGTGAAACTCCGGGTCAGGAGACACAATATCGCGATTGGTAATCAAAATCAGTAGTTGGATATACTCAGTGGTTGCCACCCAGCTTATCGATTTTCTTATACCCCTCGGTTGTCACTGGTGTGTGAGCTTCTCACCCATGGTTCGAACTCACGACTCGCGCCTCAACTCCCCAGTCTAAATCGCCACTTCACCCTAATCAATTATCATGGCTGACACCGTTGCCCTGGCATTGTCCACCATTCGCCATCAACTGGCATTGATGCAACAATGCCTTAGTGATGGTAATGTGATGCAAGCACTTAAACACCTGGCCAATTTCCTCAATGAACTTCGAACGCTGCAAATGACCCCCAAACAATACTATGAAGTGTACATGGCAGTATTCGATCAATTGGAAGTATTATCACAATATTTGGCCAGCTATCAACAAGCAAACCCTCAAAAGCAATTCCTTGATCAATTATATGAGCTTGTTCAGTATTCGGCTAACATCATCCCTCGATTATACTTGATGGTAATGGTAGGTACCACTTATATGACGATGGAGAATGCCCCCATCACTGATTTAATGAAAGATTTGATTGAAATGTGTAAAGGAGTGCAACATCCGATTCGTGGACTCTTTTTACGGTATTATCTTAGTCAACGGACGAAGAATATCCTTCCAGTGGCTACCCCCGATCAATTTAAGGCCACCATCGACTTTCTCGTTGGTAATTTCATTGAAATGAATAAGCTTTGGGTGAGACTTCAACATCAAGGTCATTCTAGTGAACGAGAACAACGGGTTCGGGAACGAAGTGAACTTAAAATCTTGGTGGGGTCACAATTGGTTCGAATCTCACAAGTTATTGATGATGTTCAAGGTGATGATGAATTTGTTGCCATTGGTTATTATCGGGATAAGGTATTCCCCATTATTACTCAACAAATCATCGCTTGTCGGGATGCTCTCGCCCAATCATATTTGGTGGATGTATTGATCCAAATCTTCCCTGAACAATTTCATTTCGCCACCTTGGATCGGTTCTTGGCAGTATTATTACAAGTACATCCAAGTCTTAATAAAGGTGATTTATTATCGACATTGGTTGATCGGTTTGTTAATTATCAACGGAATGGTGAAAATAAGGATGGATCACATCAATTGAATCAAGAGCTTCAACTGGAATTATTCGATGTGTTTTGGGACTTTTATCAGCAATTATACCAGCTGGATCCTGATATGACTCCAAATGAGCATCTGAGGGTATTGGCAGCAGTGATACAAATCCTGCTTACTTTTGATGGTGAAGAGGCGAAAAAAGATCATTTATCAAAGATTTATCAATTTGCTGGTGATCATTTGCCTCCTAGTCAACTGGTGGACCTTTTACAAGCTCCCATTCAATTCTTAACTTCACCAAAGCATTTAGAAGCGTCATCGTTTCAACATTCATTATTTAATCATTTGGATGACGCTAACCAACGGCGAGTGGCAATGTCAATCACCAATAAAGTTCTTGAATTGGCCCAACCGCTTAATAATACCGAAGTCATCGATGGGGTGTTTCAATATCTTGGAGGGTTAATTGATGATCAAGCTTCAACCACCACTGCTAGTGATCTTGGTATTACTCCTACGATTAAAGTTGGTGAAGGTGAAGTCCCTCAATCATTATTAACTACTCAGGAAAAGATTTGTAAGCTTATCAATTTGATCGAGTCTCAAGGTACTCCCTTGGATACCGTGGGGCTTATCCAATACGTCCGAAGAGTTTATCTTAATAAACTGAAGGCTAACATTTGTTATACTTATCCTACGGTGGTACAAAAGTTATTGATCAACCTTCAAGTGTATGGATTGGCTGTTGGTCGACTCCCAAGTAAATTCAGGGAACGACATTATCAACTGATCAAATCACAATTTAAACAAGTTCTGGTGGTGCTTAATGAACTCTACGTTGGCCATCCCATCATCCTGCCGACGATTTTACGTCTTTATTTGGATGCAGCCAAAGTGGCAGATAATGTCAATTGTGGGGATTTGGCGGTTGAATTTATCAATCAAGCAATGGTGGTGTATCAAGAAGGTCTTGTCATTGGTAATACTGGGAATTATTATGCTCAAGTGTCTCCTCATGATGCTCTAGGAGGATCACTGGCCCCGTATATGCTGGTTATTACGTTGGCCAATGGGTTAATCACTAATGATAATATTGATGTTGATCAATATCACCAATTAGCAGCGCAAATCACTCAATATGGGCTGAAGCTATTACGGAAACAAGATCAATGTCGTGGGGTATATTCTTGTGGTCATTTATGGTGGAATGTCAATGATGATACCAAATGTCGTAATGGCAATCGAGTGATTGAATGCTTACAAAAGAGTTTACGGGTATCTGATTCGTGTATGGACCCTTATCTTTCTTTGAAATTATTCATCGAAGTATTGAGTCAAAGTTTGATGTTTGCCCTTGCTGGGGTATCTGAGGTTGATACCACGTTTATTAATGGGTTATTACTGTTGATTCGAACCAATATTGATGATTTGGGTGCCGACAAATTGAATCGGAGTAATACCGATTCGGAAGCGGTATTATTTACCATTTCGAAAAAAATCTTTAATCGGACGTGTGAGTATATTGTTCGACAACAAGATGAAGGGAGATTAATTGGGGTGATGGTTTAGGCATACAGGAATCGAACATGTGAGGGCACTAAATTTGCAAAAAAATAGAATAATTTCAAATGCCGACGTTTTTTGACAAAATAATAGAAAATGACAATTGGGCGAAAAAGGAATATTAAGTAATTTCTTTTTTTTTTTTTTTTTGCAGTACAATTTTTTAAGGGGATATATTCTATTTTTTAATTTTATCAAAACCAAATCATCTAAAACCGAAACCCTACTAATGGAACCTCTCCATTTTTAAATCGTCGACATTCCACTGGTACCTGCGCGGCGATGGGACCCTGCGCATAGCTATGACCACGAAAAACCCCATTGGCATGCCGCCATCGTCACCAACAACCGTCACCATTGTTAATTGGGATTGTACCAACAATAATCACCAAAAACCTTGGGGTGTTCCCATTCAAATATCATGATTACTCAGGTGAACCTTAGTTAACACGTTACATGTAGGTCACCGCCTGATCCTCAGGCTTGCTGCGTGGTGATTTTTTCCACACCTCCCCAACAGCACGACTTTACCAACGACACCCCATCCACCACCATTTGTCCCCTAATAACGCCGCCTGTCCACTCCTTTGTCCACCCGACCCCTACCACCTCCAAACTATGACCGAATCATTATTTGACACCAAGTTCACCCAAGACACCGGCGCCGACGCCGACGTTACCATGGCGTCGGCCGCCGCCAATGACGATGACGTCGACATTGGCTCCACTACGGTACTGGCAAGTTTACCTGCTTTGGATGATGCCACTCAAGTCCTGGCATTAATTGTCTTTCGGGTGTTGGTGCTGGCAAAAGAAGCAGGGTGTCTCATTGGCCAACATGGCCAGGTGATTGATCTGATTCGGACACAAACTAATACTCGGGCTGGCATTTCCAAATTACAACCAGGGTCTCATGAACGGATCTTAACCGTACTGGGGACTTTGGATGATGCCGCAAAGGCTCTTTCCCTCTTTGCTCTGGCCCTCATCAAGTTAGGGTCGCTGGGGATCGGCCCTCAAGAATACCTGTTCTTCCCATTGAAACAATTATCGCTGACGCCGAATATCGAAGGTGAAACCACCATTTTACGGTTACTTGTGCCTCATAAACAAATGGGGACGTTGATTGGCGCCAAGGGTGCCCGAATCCAACAAATCCAACAAAACTACGATGTGCTGATGATTGCCCTGAAGCTGTTCTTACCCAATTCCAATGAACGGTTGGTGGAATTACAGGGACTGGTTGAACATCTTTATGATGCTTCTAGAGTGGTTGCCCGTTGTCTTATGGAAGATTTTTCTCTGATGGTGGGGACAAATTATTATGAGCCAAAATCATTAACTTCAAGACATGATGATGGTCAAACTCGGGGCCCTACTAATGCTAATTCCCCTCCTCAATCCAGTGGTAACCTGTCCAGTGGTCAAGGAACCAAAATTACCTTGTCTTTCCCTAATGATATCGTCGGCGCCCTCATTGGTAAATCGGGACTGAGAATTCAAGGGGTAAGAAAAGTACTGGGAGCCACCATTGGTATCTCTGATGAAGAAGAAGGTAAAGATGAACGGACATTCACCATCTCTGGACTGCATACCGCCGTGGTTAAAGCCAAAGAAATGTTATATCATAACTTACATCGGGAAGAACAACGGCGGGCGATGGTGCCGTAGATCGGCACCTAGGCCATTGATGATTAAAAATGTATATTCTTTTTGATACCAATCGTTAGATAATTAGAAATTCCATACACATGTGGTGGCGATATCCTTTGCCAATGTCTCTAACCATTTTTGGTCTTCTTCATCGAAACCATCGACGGTTTCACAGTCAATATCCAATACCGCCACCGTTTCCCCATTAACCACGATGGGGACGACGATTTCCAGGTTAGTTTCACTATCACAAGCAATGTGACCGGGGAATTGATGGACATTTTTCACCAATTGAGTGGTTTGGGTCAGAGCGGCGGTACCACAGACTCCGGTGCCGAACTGAATCACTTGACAAGCGACTTTACCTTGAAATGGACCCAAGAGAAGCTGTTGAGGGTTCTTGGTGACGTAGAATCCGGCCCAATTCACTTTGACTCCGAGCAGATGATAGGCATGCCAAATCAACGACAGAGCGTTAGCCAAATTAGCCACGTAGAAGCTGGTATCGGCGGCAAGAGCTCCATAGGAAAGAACCACCAGTTCAAGTGCTTCTTGCTTCAGCAGAGCTTGAATATTTGAGTAGTCGGCGTGAACCATCGTTGAAACTGTGGCGGTGATGAATGTGCATGAACAACTTAAATAGGTGAGGAGTCGATGGTGATTGGGGGAGATGATAAAATTGCGATGACGGCATCCGACTTGCGACTCCCGATATCAATAACAGATTGGTGATTTTTGATGGTAATCGGCTCTACCATTATCGTTACCCCCTACCGTTGCACCTCGATTCTCATCCAGTTACCGCCGCACTCATTACCATGTCCGATCCCGACGTCGACGAAATCAATGGCCGATTCAAGCGATACCTCCAATCACTAAATATCGTCGCTCACCCCCGACAGCCGCGGTCGGGTCACCTTGGTATTTCCAGTTTTATCGATGACCTAGTACCACCAATAACTCCAGGAGAATGGTTTGATGAATTATCTAGTGATGAAGATGACCTCCCTAGTGATCTAATGTTTACCGCCGCTCGTCAAACAAACCCCCTTGCTAATCAAGTATATAATCAAGATCGGTCGGTGAAATATACTCTTGGCGATGACCCTGGCCGACCCGATTGGAGCAATTCGAGTGATATCCTCCCATTATGGGAACATGATGATGATACCAGTGATGATGATATCGATGATTATACCCCTCCTCATACCGCCAGTGAACCGCTATTGGTAGATACCACCATGGATGAGTTTTCACCGTCGCCGCTCCCGTCATTCCCGCTGTCGCTTCAAACCCTGTTTGTCTTGACGGTTAATTTAAATACCCCGGTGTTACGAAAGTATAAAAATAACCTAAGTGTGGTATTTAGACATAATGATATCGATTACTTGGCGGTGGCTTCCGATTCATCGGTGGTAATCTTTGATTTTGACCCGACAAGTCATGCCCCGATCCCCGACGGCCATATATTGGAAACAAGACCATTATTCACCCATTTTAGAGATAACGTGGTGGCAACATGGCAGAGTTCTCCTCATTCCATCAATTACCTTCAAGGGTTTACCAATTTTAATGGAGATGCCGTCGTGGTAGCATGTATCGATAATGCTAACGTTTACATTTGGAAAACGTCAAATTTAATCGAATCAAAGGTCTTGAATAAAACTAAGGTATCCCCTGATTATGCCGTTAACTTGGATAGCTCTTGTTGGGGGGTAGATATTGTCAATTGGTGTGATGATAATGGTGAGCATAACCTCATGATTTGCAGTGATAACTCGAGGAAATTAAAGCTTTTATATTATGATTGTCATGATAGTCGATGGTATCATTGTTCTGTATACCCTTTACGTCATAATGTGCCGTCAGTGGCCTTTTGTGGGATGCCGACCTATCACCAGGGAGTATACCTGATTCTGGTAGCATGTGGACTGATTGCAAAGGAACTATGTATTATCAAATTCAACTTTGCCATTGTCCAAGGTCCTCAACTGGATGCCGACCCTCCTAAAGTATATTATGTCGATGAAGAGGTGGAGCGACAAGTCCATGAAGCGGAAGGAGAGGCGATTCCTCTGAAACAATACCTTCAACGGATCATTTTCGATAAGCCGGTGATTCAGACGTCTACCATTGTTGATGATTACGTATGGGGAGTGATGCCGATGGATAGTCATCATTTTCTTCATGTCAATTCATTGGATGAAGTATATGGAGAGCAAGTGGCCGCTGTGTCCGACTCCAAGGTGATTAACCAACTGAAATTGATTAACGGAGGGTTTAATTATACTCAAACCGACAATTTCGGCGTCGGGGGTCTTTTACAATTCCATAAGAGTGAGCGGTATTTACATCGTCGCTATCTGAGGTTCCCGACAATCGATGATCAATGTAAGCGGGCCCATATGCTTTTGGCCGACTTTTACCAACAACCTCCGACTCCGCTCGATCAACATCAATTTCTCGTGATGTCATCAACTCAACTGGTGGGACTATTCAATCGCAACCGCCTTTACTGTAATCATTATATCCCAAGGCTTTTTAACCCTTCCATGATCCCTGGAGTCCACCGACAACTGTTTGCCAATCGCCTCCTGCTTTTTTGTCGCATCCCCGAACTCCAGTGCTGTATCATTGCTAGTCAACAAGGATTGGTTCTGGTGTTACGAACGTGTCAATATCGGGGGGTTTATGGCCTAAGACTCGAGCTGGTATTCCCATCCCCCAATTTGGCAACGTCATTAGGACTGTCTGGATTTAGTACCATTGTCGGATTGACGGTGCGTAATCGTACCGTTGACGAGACGCGTCCGATCTTTTTGATTTACTTGATCTATACCAATGCGGTGGTGGTCGCCTACCAATTATCGGCACAGGTCGCCGCCAGCGAAGATCCGCTTAATCTTTTAACTTAAATCGCCATCGGGGGGCGGCGGCGGCGGCGGCGGTCGGCGATGTCGGCTCATCTAAAATTCACCGGGAGATGCGATGTTTTGCGTACACGCGCGCAATCGAAACATTGAAATTCAAACATTGGGCGTGACCCACCACATTCACTACTACCCTCCAGTTGCCACCGACATCATCTGTGAAGGGGTTATATCCTATGTCGAAGCTGTACTATGGTCGGTTCCCTAACCATCAACTGGGTTCCGCTGTCCCCCCAGGACAGGTGCGGCGCGACCGCCATCATATGGAAGACCTCGAAGAATTCTTTGCTATGGCGGAAGCCCCGCCAAGATCTCTACCACAGCCAAAGCCCATTATCAAACGATCTAATCGTCCTTCAACTAAGAAACAACCGTCGCCCTCAGTCGCCACCACGATATCAGTCAGCCGCCCATCTGATCGGCAACCGCCATCATCATATCTCGATGTCCTAATAGCCAAGAATGGTCTCCTGCCTAAAGACACTCCCCCAAGTTTACCCTTACCCAAACCCCAACTGACAGCCCCAGCAGCAGTGTCGCTGGGACACGAATCGAATAAGCTGAACAACTATGACCCCCTGCATTTTACCACCATTGCCCGTAAGATTGATTTTGATGAAGGTAATGATACCGCCGAATATTCAAACATGTCTCCGATTGTCACTAGTCCCAAGAACCCCAGTCGGATATCGGAGAATAGTCCATTACGATCACCGCTTGGGGTTGAAAAGGGAGCCAAGAGACTTCGAAGCGCCGTATCGGTGGATAACCTCCCACGAAAGAAACCTTCTCCACGACCGGCTCTCCGACCATTATCGGAAGATAAACGTCGCCGTCATTCCGAGCACACCGTCGAAGGAAGAAAAAACCCGCCGCCAAGTCTGTCGGCGATGGAGCTCACCGTGCATGACACCAGCGATGGCGAAATCATCGCCGAAACTACCGATTTCCCTCCACCATCGGGAGGAGTCAAACTAATCCGAGGACCCCTCTACGTCCGAGGAGAATCCCAACCAGTAGCCTTTGGTAGAGACCATGGCCGTCGACGAGTGGTTAATGATCATGTCGTCCTCGATAGTTACTGGGAAGATGGCGCTAGCGCATGCGGATTGATGGAAATCTCGGGCATCAAACCCCCAAGAGACCTGGGAGAAGCTTATACCTATTTCGTAGTCCTAAGAGGATTAGTGGAAGTGACAGTTGCCGATACCACCGTCGAAGTAAGTCCAGGTTATTCATTTAAAGTCCCCCTGCACACAGTGTACGGATTGAAAAGCTTACAACCTTCGAGTCTATGGTATACTCAAGTCCGTGAACGTAAACAATAATTAATGACTGATGATGATGTAATAATATTTATAATAAATAATGATGATGGTTATGTGCACTAGCACCACCCTCTTATCTGCACTACCAAATCATCCCATTCCATCTACCTCTCAACCATGTTATCTGTAAGGAGAAGATTAACCACCACCGCCACAACAAGAAACCTCTTTGGAGGAAGCAAACTGATCAATAGTAAACAGGTATTCACCCCACCCACCAAGGCCGAACTGTCGCTGAACCCCGCCGATTTATTCAAGAAGAATGATATCATGATGTTTGCGGAAAAGCCCATCAATTATATCGAAAGTGTCAAGAACAATGGCTTCCATTTGAGTAATAATATCATGATTCTGAGTCCTAATAAAGCGGGTGACGTCATTGGTGGGTTATTCCTCATGACAGAGACGTTGGAGGTCAATTTAGCCAATGGAGGGGTTACCATCGAAGGAGTGGTGGTAAATTTCGATGAAAAGCTGGTTCTACTGGTATTTGAAAAGATTCACCCAAAACCAGAACTTTTAGTGGTTGGGGTGGGGGCAAAGAGTCGGATGTTGAGTGAAAGTAACCGGAAGTTCCTCGTGGGGTTGGGGATGCTGATTGAGGTTGCTGATAGTCGTAAGGCCGCCAGTATATATGATTTACTAGCTACTGAGCGTCCTAACGTCATTGCAGCATTATTGCTTCCTCCTAATGTATAGAAGGGTTTATCTTGTATCTAGGTTTAATGGTTTTGATAATTTTTTTGCAGCACCGATGTTTTGCCAATTTGACTTTCATGCTCTCCACATCTCGCGCTCGTTCCTCCCCCGCTTTCACCACCAATCCCTTCAGGATGAAACAGGAAGACACCAGTGACGACGACCAAGATAACCCTATGGTTGATTACCTTGACCCTATAGCTTATTCTGATCCAAATTTGGACCGTCCTAGCTATTGTATTGATGATAAAATCGACTTTCGAAACGTCAAGTATAAATCGCCTACCGATCACCTCCATTGTCCCATTTGTCAACAACCATTTATTGATCCATTAACAACGATTTGTGGTCATACTTTTTGTAAAGATTGTATCCATGAATGCTTTAAAATGGCGAAAAATGGCACGTCGTCGAGGTGTCCCTTGGATCGAACTCCTCTCGACCCCACCAACACCAATGAATTGTTTCCTACGCCGTTGATCATCACTAATTTGGTCGATGATTTGAAGATCTATTGTTTAAATCAATCAAGTGGATGTGAATGGCTGGGATCGAGATGGGAGTTGGATCATCATCTTATGGTCGATTGTCAAGAGACGGGAGTTGAGTGTGGTGGTCTTCGTGAGGATGATATCGATGAATCAGGTAATGCTAAGCGTTGCCATTTAATCGTCAATCGAAAATACGTCTCCGAAAATAGTGATGAATGTGTCCATCGGTTATTCACTTGTCGCCATTGCAATCAACAATTATCCAAAATCACCGAAGGAGATCATCTCGACCATGAATGTTTGTTTAATTATCAAACGTGTGATTTGTGCCTTAATGATTGTATCCCCAAGAAAAACTTGGAGAAACATCGCCAGAATTGTCTGCACGTTGGTCATATTACTTGTGTTGCTAGAGACCTTGGATGTAAATGGACGGGAAATAATCAAACCCTGAAAGAAATCCATTGTGATGGATGTCCCTTGGCACAATTCCTGCCGGTATATCAACGGTTATCTACTCAAGTGGAAGGGTTGGTACTGGAGAATCAATTTCTTCAACGACAAATTAATAAAATCTTGGACCTGATTATTCAAGGTAAAGTAACCAATTTGGGATACGCTGAAACGTTGGAAACCATTGGTAATACCGGGTCTCAACATGCTACCGATGCTCAATTGCTCCGATTAAATTTTGAACTTGACCGGCTCAAGTTCGAAGTCAATGATAAGATCATGCCATTTATCAAATCCCATCGACCTGGAGAACAAGAACAAATGATTTCTACGATTATGAATGATTCGATTCGCATGCGAGAAGATATGAACTTTCAACGGATGATGATGAAACAACTTCAATTCATGATGTTCCGGGGCCCGCGAATGATGGGGATGATGGGACCTCCGATGGAAAGACATCCATTTGTTTCCTATGATGAATTGGAACAAGATTTGATCGATGTATCCTCGAGGAGTTCTCTGGAAGAAAGAATCGGATTGAAATTATGATTATGAGTAATGAATGAATGAATCATGCAATTATGTAATTATATAGTCTATGCTAGTATCATATGCTAGTATTGTATGCTAGTATGCAATCGGGACTTTGTCGAGTCGATCGGGATGCCGACTGCAGTTTAATCAAAATCGATATCAAATTGATTATCGTCGTCGGCATCGGCATCGGGTTTGATGGGAGGGTGTTCATTATCCCAGTCGTCATTATCTTCAGGGGAGTCATCGTCTTTGATATTATCCCAACCGTCGCTGGCATCGTCTTTGATATTATCCCATCCATCACTGGCATCATCCTTGATATTATCCCAACCGTCGCTTACATCGTCCTCGACATCGTCCTTGATATTCTCCCACTCCTCATCGTCTTTGATATTCTCCCACTCCTCCTCATCTTGTTTGACATCCCACTCATCCTCCTTGACATTCTCCCACTCTTCATCGTCCTTAACCCCACCTTCATCGTCCTTAACCCCACCTTCATCGTCCTTAACCCCACCTTCATCGTCCTTAACCCCACCTTCATCACCTTCACTGCCATTCTCCTCAATATCAAACTCCTCTTGTTTATCATCCAACATGTCCCAAACCTTATCCACCAACTCCAGATGGCTAAATCTCAACTTCTCTAATTGATCAGCAAAATACTCCTTTGGAATGATGAAATTCAACCGTTGAGCGGTATCCAAATCCCGTTCAATTTCAATTAACTTTGTTTCCACTTCCCCGGTATCATTATTAAATACACAGCACCCCATTGTCGCCATTGCTCTCATACAATAGTAGGCACCATCTTCATTATATGGCGCCAGCACCATCAATCCATCGAGCTTTTCCAACACTTCAGGGTACTTCTCATCGATAATTAATCTCCATAACATTGCTGTAACATACATTGGTGATGAGAATTTGGTACCCATTCTCCAGATCATCAGTGGACCTTGTTCTTTAAGGGCATGTCCGGTTAAAGCATGAGACGATGGCAGAACCCCTAAAAACCCTTCTAACCAATTAAATAATCGGTACAGGTCTTCACTTCGCCCCATCTGTTGAAGGATTTCAATTCCCATTGGCCAAATCAGTCGGATATCAATCTTAGGAAGTCGGACGAGGGCAGCAAAAATCAAATAAGCGGTATCCCATTGACGACGAAGAATCAGTAAATGTAATAACGTGGTTAATGTCGACATATGTTGACGAATGGCTGACCCAGCATGAATGTTTTTATAATAAACTTCATACCCTTTAACCAGAGCAAGAAACTGTTTTCGATGACCTCTTAATGACCAAGTCTTTGGAGCTCCCGTCAACAGGAGGGACAGTTTAATATCATCCCATACTTTTTCATTAGAAGTCACCCATACCTCTTCATCTTCTGCCAGGGGCAACGTGGCAAATTGTTCGAATTCTTTAACGATTGGGGGAAGGTCATCTTCGGGTTCGGGTTTGACCCCCAATGGTTTAATCCCCAAGGCTTCATGGAATTCCTGAGGGTTTGTTTCCTTCCATATACCATAGGTAGTCAACGGTTCTGGTCTATAAATGAATTGGTCATAATACTTTGCTAATAACCGATTGCGATGAGTAAGGATGAGCAGCTTCTTGGTGGGGGTATCTGCCATTTGGTATAGACGATGGAGTCGTCGTAAGTTGATATAATGAGTTTGAAGGGTTCTTATCCTTCCCTTTCTCCCCTTGTGGTCATATCTAAACAGTCCTCCAAACATTGATGGTGATGGATGAGGATGAAATCGATGCGCACTAATCTGAGGTTATCATGGGGGGATGCATTAGAATCATATTGGTAACTAATTTTCGCACGGACATTGGTACGCGTTGATAAATCCTGTACTAGGGTGTACCAATCATCAATGAACGCCTAGCAAAGGCCTAGCAAACGCAACGCTAATCCCGATTAGTAACAAAACCATATATAACATTACTACACCATGATTAAACATATTTCAACTTGTCTAATAGCCATAAATATCATATACACGCCGTAATCCCCCCAGCATTAAAACCCAACTTCTTTCTTGAACTTATCCAACCGCTTTTGATGATCTTGAATGAATTTAATCACCTTACGACGATTTTCCCGTAATACTTCATTACCAATGACATCCACTTCATCCAATTTCATCAATTCCTTGAGTAACATCTCTTCAAAATAAGTATATTTATAAGTGAGGTCCTCTTTACTCAACGTCTTATAATTCAAGATATAATTATCAATTTGAGGAACATATACCAGTTCAACAAAGTCCAATACCGATTGGATTTGTTTATTGGTCATTTGAGCCTTTGATACCTTCTTTTTCTTTTTGCGTTTATTTTGGGACTTTTCCAGTGTCAGCGATGGCGTCGACAGTCCAATGACATTACCAATAAACATCATTAATAACACGGTACCAACAGTGACGCCAATCGTCAATGGAGTCACCTTGAATTGTTTAAACTCATCCACCACTTGATCGACGGAAATCAGTTGATATTGTTCGATTAAAGGTTGAATCTTCGCTTGGGCCGAATGAATAAACTCATCTAACGGCAGCACCGTGGTATGGGACCCTTTAATATGGCTTTCCATGGTCACAAGTGGTTAAAGGTATGTCAACGTAGTTGATGGAAAACTGGCGCGCACTGGACACCATCATCTCTAACCACGCAATCCCCGCCATGGTGATGATAGCAACGTTATGACTACGAGTCATGGCCATTAAGGGTGCAATGAAAGCATGTTAACCACCCTCTCTTTTTATTTCTCATATGAATTTCTTTTTGCCTTATCGGTGATCATTTGGTGATGGCTGATCAGGGTTCAAAATAACCGTCGGTCATAGGCCAGCCCTATTGATGATAACGGGGATTTCCCGATCACAAAACCAATAATGGATATAACGATGAATGTATCGATATGAATGGGTATTGACTCGGGTGGATGAATAACCGTCGACGAGTCAATGGAAACTCATTAGCAATTGATGAAATATCAATCAATAGCCCTTCCCAGTGCCTCCTTCCCAGTGTCCTTCCCAGTGTCCCTTTCTCAGTGTCCTATTTGTTACTCCATCGGACCTCCATTGGATCCCCGGTGGATGCACAACCCGCATCGATAACACAATCATTATCTTACCTATAATAACCCCCACCATTTCCTTCGTTTATCAATCATCCATGCTGCTGAATCCCCTTGAAATCATCGACATTTCCACAATCACCAATGATACCAGTGATGCCTTGGTTAATGCTGCTTCTAGCCAAGGGTTCCTCTTTGTTAAAGGTCATGGATTCACTAAAGATGAAGTGACCAAGTTATTCGCCGTTTCCAAGAAGTTCTTCGATCAACCATTGGATATTAAGAATCAATTACCCATTTCACCAAATAATATTGGTTATGAATTTGCAAAGGAATCATTGGACCTGAAAACTCCTGATCCAAAGGAATCCCTTAATATGGACCCAAGAAATATCCCTCAAAGTGATGATCAATCATTTTTACAATCAATCGTGGCCAAACTCCATCATGTTTGTATTCAAATCCATCGAGGACTTGCTCAAGGACTTGAAATTGATGATACTGCCGGAGGAAAGGAATATTTCACCCAAAAGTATGATATTGAACAACCTCTGGGACTGATCTTTCGCTTTCTTCATTATCCAGGACAAATGCTGTTAAATCCTCAAGAACAGATCCGGGCTGGTGCTCATACTGATTATGGATCAGTGACATTATTATTCCAACAAAAGAATCAAGAAGGACTCGAGATTTATAGTCCAGTGACGAAAACATGGCAACCAGTACCATATGTTGAATCTGATACTGATGATGAAGCTGCCCCCATCATTGTTAATATTGGAGATCAATTATCCTATTGGACGGCGGGACTTTTGAAACTGACGATTCATCGAGTTAAATTCCCCAAACATGTCCAACAATCGGGACAAGATCGCTATTCCATCGTCTTCTTCTGTCACCCTACTGATACTACCCCACTTGAACCGATTCCAAGTCAAATTATCCAATCAAGAGGACAATCTAGAGGAGCCAATGGTGATGATAAGGTAATTACGGCGAAACAACACCTTGAAAAACGTCTAGCTGCCACCTATGGCTGGTCATATTAATATACGTCAATTATCTATATCTTAACCGCTAACCAATTGAGGTTTTTCCCCTTGTACATTGGCCACAGAGGTCCAACCACCAATACGGTAATGACAAAGCAAATGGCAAAGGTGATCACCAACACGAGGAGATTGCCAGTAATGATGCCAGCACCAAGACTAACAATGGCCCCAAATACCGTTAATAAATGAACCATCTTTTCCACTCTTCCTTGGTTAGGAAGAGTCACTGGGAATTCCACCGCTGATACGATTGTATCCAAATCCATGGTAGTGATAGATGGACACGTATTGCGCGCACCCAGATGGTAGTAGTTTCAACGAGACCTGTACAAAATGGAGAATAGCCCCAATAACGATTGGTACAAATGGGTATGGAGGTATTGAGGGGGTGTTATATCATTGATCACGCTTGAGAGGGTCGTGTAGGTCGTGTAGGGTCATATATGGATGGGAATATGTGAAATGGCCTTGGGTACTTGATTAAAACAGAAATAGTATGTCGTGAGAAAGAAATGATATTAGGTGATAAACGACATGATATTACGTGATAAAAGTAATGATATTACCCATATTTTGTTATCTGAATATCACCCAAATGTTCTAGAACCAGATTTCGACTCTATCATAGATAATCCCATAGTAATCACTAATTGCCAACCAAGGCGTCACCATTTCGCCAGCAAACACACAGTACCATGTTTTAAGTGGACTAATTACCTACTTAGAATATACGCAACCACATATACATTCCAAATACCCCAAATTGCGGTTACCTTCTCAGTTAACCTTTTGATTACTTCAATCGACTTCGTGGTACTCCTGTCAAACAAGTACAACTCCCTTGACGCTTTTACCCCATAGAGGACCCCAATAATCACCAATATTATCTGCTATTACTGCTCTTTTATTGGAAGAGCTTCATTCTACCAACTGTATCTGTGTCTCCTCAGATAGTGATATTTTACCATTTTATTACTGCGTGGTTCAAGTATAAACCTGTAAATGTGGTCATAAGTATAATATCTTTGAGTTGCATAAACTGGAATTCCCATATATTTATTCACTATAAAAGAATCTCTTTTCATTTAACTTTCTAAAACACCCGGCAAAAAACACGAAACAAAATCGCCGCATAAAAGACTTCGTGGCCAAGCTGGTTAAGGCGTGCGACTGTTAATCGCAAGATCGTGAGTTCAATCCTCACCGAGGTCGATTTCTTTTTCCATTTAGAGAATGAAGTGTCTAATATTTTTTTGAGGCAATTCCCTCAATGATACCCATCTTAGATTAATACTACTCTTTGGGGATTGTTGTTGCCCTTGTTAGCACAAACTAAGGTCAACCCAATAAGCCAATTGTGGCCACCACCTTTATTTCATTAACCCATACTATACTTTTACTAGTGAGTGGCCACATTTTAAAAATATAACAATTTTGTATTAATTGGTGAACCGGTCAATTTCACTAATATTTCCCAGATGTTCGCTCTACTGATGTCGTCCTTGGGAATATCACAATTAGAAGTTGTATACCACCAAATCAAGTTAACTACAATTGGTAGTCTATGTTTCTGAATGTTATCTTCAATTAGCGACGTCCTGGCCATCATAGATATCCTCCAAAGCTATAACATTATTCTATAATATGACATTATGATTTAAAGATATTAAACCTCAAAGTACCTATTTAGGAGATCATACATTAACATTAATAAGAGGAATTAATCAAGAATTCTTGTTAAGTGAAATTTTAATATTTACATCATTATTCTGACCATTCTTTGTCGAGGTTTATTTGGTCTGGTTGTTTGGCTGGATCGATTAGATTACAGATGGAATTTCACTGATGATATACACCTTGGCGTAGTGTATTAATTCCTTATTCCCTCTCTTCTTCATCAGCTTCCCTCTCTTCTTCATCAGCTTCCCTCTCTTCTTCATTTAGACCTCTTTCTTCATCACTCACACCCTTTTCATCAACTATATAATACTATATAATGGATATTGGTATCCAATGACATAAAAAGCTTAAAAGGCAAGGTTATATTATAGACTGTAAAAGGTTAATCAATTTGACCAAACATGGGTTAGTTGTTCACCGGGAAACCATCTTTTTCCAGAAGGAACGAGTTAGCTTATCTTTAATATAGAGACCATTTGTAAAAGATGCCAAATAAAACTATGAACGTTTGTGGCTGTATTCTCATGATTCGTTTAATGCTATGTACAATTAATAGGCAAACGCCGCCGCTTCCACCACCTTGGAAGGATTCCCCGATGTCAACATATATTGTTGATCAATCACCTTCGACAACTCTTGTTCTTTAGGAGCTTGCAATACCCCGGATTCTTGATAGAATTGAATCAATTTGGCCACTTCTTCCTTAGATAATGGCGCCACTTCAAATGGTTTGACCCCACCATTAGCTAATAAGCAATTGGCAATGTCAATGTCGAATAACCATTTCTTTGCAAAAGGCCGATGAGGTTCCAAACCAAGACCAACCTTCATCGTGGTTTTATGACCACCAAAGTCCGAAGTTTGGGCTAAAAGGACCCCTCCCTTAGCAAAGGAGAATTCCCCCAGGGCCAACTTCACTAACCAATCACCAATTTCCAACCCAGTGACATGAATGGGGGAAAAGTCGGGGTTACGGTATTCAGTGATGGGAGTATCAAACACACCATTAGCTCTATCAATGGTAACCACCACTGGTACCGTATGAGAGTGGAATTTCAATTCTTCAAGGAAAAATTGAAAGGCGGTGGTGGGGCCATACTTACCAAAGTCATGACATTGATCAACGAGGTCAAATACTGTAGATTCGCCCTTGGTCAAAGTGATTTCCTTTCTATCCTTTTCAAAAGTGAAATCCCGGGATAATTTAAGCGATTTAAACACTTCGGCATTCGCTTGCTTCAATTTCCAAATCCACCGTTTGGTAAACATTGGTTGTTGATATTTACCCAATGATTGATTAAAATAATAATCAGTCAGACCATCAACAATCTTTTGAGCATCAGCAATATGTAAATAAATGGGATTTTCTTCCTTTGCCAATGCCAACGCTTGTAACATCAACGTCAGTTTACCAATACCATTAGCACCAACAAGACATACCCGGTTTTCCTTAGAAGGCCCATTAATCTTGGAGATAAATTGCTGTTGTAACCCCTGGGTATTGGAAGTAGTCATCGTCACCGGTTCTTGAAACAATTCATGATGTTGGTAAGGTTGATAAGCTTGAAGGTGGTCAAATTTGGTCTTGATTTCAGGAGCAAACTTGTAAACAACCCCAGTGGATTCAATAGGGGTGGTTAAAGCCGCCACGGTTATTGGTGATGCCACTTTTTCATACCCCAAGTTGGATACTGCATCTCTGAATTGATGATGGGTCATCCCCCCCTTTTTCGTCTTGGTAGCATTAGGATCCTTCTTGGCTTTGAAGTTAGCAGCCTTTTTAGCGGTGTTATGTCCGGAACCTTTGGCTAAAGCCCTAGAGGACACGGATAATGCCCGTACTTGGATACTCCGATTCAACATGGTGTAAATTTTTCAGTCGCACAATTTGGTGAAGAGGGTGAGGATGGCGAGCTCTGGGAGAGTGAGGAGGGAGGCCTTAGGTAGAGTGAGGATAACATCAGTAAAGCGAACATTCAAGGAATGGAGATATAGTAAGGAAGGAGATTTATACAATGGTAATAAATGAGGTAGAATAGCAAGGAATGGAGATTTATTACAACGGTAGGGAGGAGATGAAGGGAATGAGATATAGTAAGAGTGAGAGAAATAGCTAGTGAGTATAGAAGTGTCTTATGAGTGTTTTATTAGCAAGTTGGAAGAGGTAATTGGTGTAGTAATGATGTTCTCTACTTGTACGCTGTGGTAGGTGATTTACTACACCTGTTGGCAGTGGTTGGTGGACTACTGTGCTAGTTGGACTACTGTGCTAGTTGGACTACTGTGCTAGGTGTCGTCAAAACCATTAAAAGTTACCTTTAGGGGTATTTACGCTTTGTGATGGTAATCAGTTAATCTGCTGTTATACTGATGATACATTTTTATAATAAAAAGGAGGTGACGTTTAGCCTAAATCGATGGGGCTAATTTGGGGAAGACGACATCATGAAGAATACATGAGAAAATAGCCGGAAAAGATGTTATAAACTTGTATCTAAGCAAACTCTGATAAACTAATAACATGGATTCAATGGATTGGTAGTGTCATTGCTATTGGTCTAATCATTGCTAATGCCATCATTATTGGTTTGGTAAAGTCATCGAGACCATGGAAGTTTTCAATCTTATTTGCTCCCCTTGGAGCATTATTACGATGGCAATTATCAAAATTGAATAATCAACGATGGTTTTGGTATTCTACCTATTACAACATGGGTATAATCATCATGGTCGATTTCTAATCAATCAAAATTACATTATGATGTGTTACAAGGGTTAGATGATGGATTTTGTGGGGCATTAACTACCGTGAGTACGTTTATGGTTGAATAGAATAAATCATCGATATCAAAGAGTTATGGTTATGGGTTGGCTCTGGTGGTGATTTCATTCATCATTGGTATTTTAATTCTTTGGGGTAGTAGGTGAAGCTGATAGCAATGGGAACGTAGTTAATTTCCTTGAGGTAGTCAATACCAATGTGAGGTATAATGATTTCCAATTGATCATCTCGGTAGTTGGTAACGATCAGTTGATAAGCAACCAATTTGTCGAACTTGAAGTGTTTTCCATCTTCTGGGCATCTTCTTTGGCATCTTCTTCGGCAACCTTTTCAGCAGCAGCTTCGACGATGACTTCAGCAATTTCTTCAATGAGTTGTTGAGTGGCTTTTTTAACAGCTTCTTTGACTTCTTCATGGGCAGCTTGAGCGGCGGCTTCTTCAAGAGCTTCTTAATCTTCATCTTCGTCTTTATCTTCAATACCAAGTCGAACTTCCCTTGAACAACCAATTGGTTTTCACCCTTGTTGAAATCAAGCAGCAATCATCAGGATTCAAACAATCTAATCTGATGTGAACTTTATAGTGGTCATTGAATTGAAATCCTTTGAGTTGACCAAATCCTTAGTCAAGTCAACAATGTGAACATCTTCGTCATCATCATCTTCGTCATCATCATCTTCGTCATCAGATCTATAAAGAGCCAATTGGTCTTCAATTTCAATATCTGAATACAGTTCAGTGTCTTCTTCCGAGTCGGTAACAGCTTCCAAGAACTTGACCAAACCTTCACCATGAACGGCGTCATCAACGTCAATCACATCCAAAATTTCTTCGCCATCAGATTCTGAGTCATAGTAAGCAAGGAGTTCGTCATTAAGGTTGATAACCCGGCCTAATGACTAGGAAGAAACGGATTGAACCACTTTTAATAAACAGGCGACATGAAATGATGACGTCTTGTTCAGCATTTCTTGGTGTAGTTGGCTAAGACCATGGTGATGATTGTTTCAACATAGATTAAGGAACTCCATTATCAAGTTGCTTGCGTTTTCTTGTAAATAGGAGTTATTCCCTCTGATCAAGAGTCGAAAGGGGTTGGATATTAGGTAATGGTGCCTCCTCTGATATTACCGAGGTGGCATTGATGATGGTTTTGATTAAATGGTATGATTTGGCATTAGCAATTGGTTAGTTCATTAACCTCCTCCATTCCTCCAGCGGGGCCAATATAATCCCATTAATTAGCCTTTGGTGACCTTGGGGCTATTTCTACTGTTGTTACCGCTACTGTTGGTCTTGTATCAATTATTGCCATACTCTCAATTTATACCAAAGTGCCCCAAGGGTTCCAGTGTCTTGTAATAACTGTCGATGACTTATTCCAGGTGCTTTGGCGTCACCGTCACTGGAAGTTATTACATTAACTGAGGGTATTGGTGGAGATCAACGACCATTGGTGATTGTGGTAATGATCATCGATTTACATCGAAAACAATCGTGACACCTTAATTATAGCCCTTTTAATTAAAAAAAGACTTTTATCTTATTTACACTAATTTCCTTGCGTAAAGTGTATTTACCACCAAACGGTATATTCTATTTCCGAATATAATACACCATTTGATGATTGGGGTGGTGGAAATGAATAGAGCCAAACGAACTAACGGATAAGCTGAATATAGGATTATATACTGGAGCATTCATATTTAACTATTAGATAGTGCATCCTCCTCCTAATTCAGTTCTTGATCCCAAACCGCAATACTAGAAGATTATCCAACATTTGGTAGTGACTCTGATGGAGACACTAGGACTCCTTCCAGAGTGTAGTTCGATGAGTAAGAACCCATTTGGGGTCCAGGTGTGGCCATGGGTGTCAAGTACCTGGTTGAATATTCTGAAACTCAAGGATTCATCCTTATCTGCTCAATGTATGGTACTTGAAACAACCTCCACTGTTCGAAGTCATCAACAACATGTTAACTGAGCTATCTGACAGAGTGCTCCCGATGCCAACAATCCACCTCCGAAAACTTGGACTATTTAAAAGCGGGAAATCTCCAACATTAACCTATATGATGTCTCTGGTGGTCCACTGGGCTAAAGGGTAAATGCTTAAGGTTCTTTGATATATAACGACCACTTTCGACATCTAATAACCATGTCATCAGGAATAAACGATGGGCGTGGATATGGATATGAGGATGGTACTGTAGCAATGGACCCACTAAAACAACCAAGGTTAGGAATCCCCCGGTTAGAAATCCCCCGGTTAAGTATCCCCCCGTTAAGAATGGTTAAGTATCCATGATCAACACCATCATCGCCATAAAGTAAACAAAACTCGTTTATTATTGATGTTATTGAAATGTTCAAAAAAGTTGTAAATTTCAATCTCCATTTTCAAATAATAATATTTTGATAATCACCAGGTTTAAACACCACTTCATGGGTACTAACCACCAATATACCCAATATTCATTGGGCCTTTATCTGTCACTACCGCATCTCTCCTCACCGTATCTGTCACTCATCGTATCTGTCCACCGCATCTCACCACATCAGTCCTACCGCATCACCGCATCACCGCATCTGTGGGGTACATCATGAATCGTTCATCACTAACCCATCGTCTTTACCCCCCACGAATCCCCCTACGCCATCGGAGTCACCTGTTATTAATATGTCATCAATACCGTCATAATTCCCTGCTGGGGAGGACAGGAAAATTCGATCGAATGATCAATCAACTCCAATTGAAACCATCGATTGCTACCGCGTGCTTTTCGGGAAATTTATGGGAGAAACTATTAGCCATTCATAATGCTGGATTCCAAGGGGTAGAATTAACCCCTAGAGATGTCACTGAAGTGGAATATCTCCCGGAAATCTATGATTATTGTGTTGACCTTGATTTAAAGGTGACGGCGCTCCAACCATTTCGGGATTTAGGTGGGTGGTCGTGTAATGAAGAGTTTTATGGCAAAATCGATGAATTAAAGAAATTCTTCATCATCATGAATCAATTGTGTACCGATATGTTGATCATTGGTGCTAATTGCCTCCCTCACCCTTCCGATGATATGGAGATCATTTGTAGTCAATTTCGAACCGCTGCTAATTTAGCAGCTAATCGAGGGATTAAATTGGCTTATGAAAGTGTTTCTTGGGCTACCAATGTTCATACCCTTGAGAAATTATGTGATATTGTCGAACAAGTCAATGAACCCAATTTTGGTATTTGTATCGATTCCTTTCATATCAATATGCATCGACCAACGATTAAGAAATTGGATATCTTAAAGGATAAGCTCTTTAGTGTCCAGTTATGTGATGCCCCCAATTTAAAACTCGATGATTTACTGTTTTTTGCCAAACATTATCGAGTATTACCTTATCAAGGACATTTCCCCCTGCTTGTCGATGATTTAGCATTGATTCATTCCACGGGATATACGGGATATCTTACCCTTGAAGTATTTAATCAAACCATGGTTGATTCTCATCAAAATCGGGCGGTAGCTGAAGATGCCATGAGAAGTTTGATTTACTTACAAGGTCAATATTATGACAAGTATAAGGCGACGAATTATTTCCCCCCGGTGAAGATTGATAGTATCAGTTTAAATCATTCATTTGGTAGTGGTCAACTGATTCGATTATATGATATGAAGAATCTCAAGTTAGTCACCACCCAAGGGGATAATTTAAGGACCAATATGATCAATTTAAGTTATGAAGAGAGGATGGATCATCAGGGGATCACCATTGCTGATAAGGCCACCAATGGGTCACAAATCACCAATGCCATCGTTGAAGTTAAAGATATGTTTGAGTATAACCGGTTGGTACTATTCTTAAGAACGGTATTTAAGATGGAACCCATTGATGATGTGTTAAACCGGTATAATAATATTAACTTGCCTCGTACTCAAGCGTTTGGTTATAACGATGGTGGGTTAAAGGTGGTGATTAATGTCATTGATTATGACCTTAGTCTGTTTAGTTAGAGGACATAGTCAACTAGGTTGTCCGGTTATCCGTAAAAACTCGTCTATGGCGTTAGTATCCCTCTGTTGGGTGTTGATGAAGTTGGTAGAGATAGGTTGGTAGCCGCACGCGTTTTTCACCACAACATGACAGTAAAGGAAGAAACCCCCCAGGAGAATGAATTGTTAGAAAAGGAGGTTGTCGGTAAAGACGAAGTCGGAGAAGACGGAGAAGAAGCTAATGATAAGTCGGGTGATGGCGGAGATGATAGCTTTGTCGGTGACGACGACGACGACGAAGATGGTGAGGCCGATATTGGGTCGGATGGTGCCAACGACGACGACACCTCAGATGATGAACTTAATGATTTTGATGGACTTCCACCTCTCCCTGCTGATGAAGATGAAGAATTTGAAGATGAATTTGATGGGGATGAACCTCATCAAAATCGAAGGGAAAGAAGTAAACGGAAAAGAGAAGCGGTGATAAAAGATGATGGTGAAGATGATGACCCAGTACCACCTCCGGAAAAGAAACGGAGAGGAGGTCGGACAAAGAAAGGGGGGGCATTTTCCGCTCCTGAAGTGGTATATGTCGATGCCAATGGTAACCCGGTGGAAATCATTAGAGATGAGATTGTTATTGCTGATGAAGACGCCAAGGCGGAGGAAAAAGTCGATGAAAATGGTCATCTTAAAGGAAATCGAGAATACCGTAATCGGACATTTACCGTGAAGAATCTGGGGGATCAATTATTCATGTTATCGACGGAACCGGCTCGATTGGTGGGGTTTAGAGATTCCTACCTTTTATTTAAAACCCACCCTCATACCTTGTACAAGAAGATTTGTACCAATGAAGAAAAACAAGATTTGATTGAAAGAGGATTATTACCAAACTCTTATAAAGGTCGGGCGGTTAATTTGGTTACCGCGAGATCGATTTATCGGGAATTTGGTGCTCGGATGATTAAAGATGGCAAGAAAGTCATTGATGATTTTTGGGAACAACGAGCCATTGATAATGGTGATGTTTCTGGGGAATCGGCCGATCCTCAAGAATTATATCGCAAAAATCAATATATTGGTGGTTTCGATGGACCAGTGACTGATGTATTGCCCGATACTCCAATTGCTCCATTACCTCATGATAAAACATGGTTACATCTGATTGCAGTTCAAGCATCGACGTTTAACAAGCAACTTTTGGAAGATCGACAATTAACGTTGATTCATGGCACCAAGGATATCAATACAAACTTGGTATTTTATCCTGCCATTTCTCAACCAACAAGAAGTTCATCAAAGAGATTAGGCCCCCATGAAAAGGGTCTCCTCGAATTTGATGTCATATGGATGAATAAAGACATCAATAAAAAGGTGACAGGATTAGAGGATGTGGCTAAGGATATCTTTGATGAATTGGAAGATCCATCGCCAGTGATTTTACAACAAAAATGGGAAGGGTCTCAACATTAGAAATCAAATGGGATAATTTGTATGATTATATATATATTTTAATGGATAACACGATGAATGATGATTATGAGCGCCAGAATGGCTGCCAAAATCGGCGCTCGCACGACCTAGCGCGTTGGCATCGAGTTTTCACTTTTCCACCCTACGAGTCGGATCTCAGACATCATCATGGCCACCCCAAGCAAAAAGTAAGTATTAATCGGAGATTATCGGTGATATCAACAGGTTACTAACATCTAGACTTATCCCGCCTAAGACTAGCAAAATCTCCATGCAACTGAGTGTGTTGCTTACCATGGTTCGTCATACCCTGGAAAACTTCCCCCAATTATATTCGGGGGCTCTTCTTGGGTTCCAAGATGATGATGGTAGTATCGACATTACTCATGCTTATCCCTTCCCTTATGCTGATCAATATGAAGGTGGTCTGTTCCGGTCAAGACTGGGGGCGAAATACCAACAAGATATCCTTGCTAACTTACGTGATCTTGGTTATGGGG
The DNA here is from genome assembly GCA_030569815.1 of Diutina ranongensis (nom. inval.). NCBI lineage: Eukaryota > Fungi > Ascomycota > Pichiomycetes > Serinales > Debaryomycetaceae > Diutina > Diutina ranongensis (nom. inval.). The sequence goes on from JAJMLP010000100.1 coordinate 29,607, forward strand.
TTGAATTCCATGGTTGGTTCCAATCGCTGATTTCAGGTAATTTTGTTACTCAACAATTAGTCGATGGGTTGGCTCAACAACAATTACAAAACCCTGATGCGTTTGTTGTCGTTCATAACATGGTATACTTGAAAGAATTGGATATCAAGGCTTATAGATTATCTCAAGCATTCCTTCAATCCTATGTCGATGGTAAATGGAAGCTGAAGGGGTTAGCAGCCAATGGACTTGATTACATGACCATTTTTGATGAAGTTGCTATCGAATTGGGTCTGCAACAAATGATCGATGTTTACATGGCCCTGAACCCTAGTACTGATGCTACCATCACTCTGGCTAAGCGTGGGGGTAATACTTTTGACATTTTGACGTTGTCTCTGAATGAACAATCAACTTCTCAATTACTCGAGCTGTTGTACTCTCAAATCGATGCCTACAATTATGATCAAAACAACTTTAACTATTACCAACGTCAATACCAAAAGGAAATGCAAAAGATCGTCCAATGGAAGCAACAACGTAAATTGGAAAACTTTGAAAGACAAAAGCGGGGGGAAAAGGAATTGGATTCTGAAGAATACACCTCATTATTTAAGTTGCCTCAAGAACCTTCTCGTTATAACAATATGTTACACTCGAGGGCCATTGATACCTTGGCCGATGATATCTTGAAAAAGTGTGATGAAGAATTGAAAAAGAGCCAAGTGATTGAAAGAAAGATGTTGGCGTAAGCTTGAACAACCTACTGTATATTAATTAACCAATCGATAACCTTTTAGAATTAGGGTATATTAATCAATATAATCGATATCATCGAGGTTGGCGAGGTTGGCCTGGTTCAGGGCTCATAATAACATGACTCAGTTATGATACTGAGGTTCAATCCCCCTTACCCCCCCTTCCTATTAGCCGCTAACTTTGAATATAAATAGAGACAATCCCCTCCCCCCCCAAGTTAACCATCATGAGTTCTAATTTCACCATTCGGCCAATTTCCCCCGATGACTATACTCAATGGTATAGTCTTTGGAAAGGATATGATGGGTATCTTAGTTTCTATGGAGCCTTAGATAAAGTATCGGAGGAAACGTCGAAAATCACCTATGAACGGTTTAATGATGAAAAAGTCCCCATGTGGGCATTGGTGGCAGTTAATGATGTTGGGGAATTGATTGGGTTTGCTCATTACTTGACTCATTATTCTACTTGGTCCGTCAAACAATCCCTTTACTTACAAGACTTGTTTGTCCTGAGAAGTTGTCGATTATCAGGGGTGGGTAAGAGTCTTATTGAAGCGGTATTTAAACAAGCAGATAAACTTGATTGTGATAAGTGTTATTGGCTGACTCAATTTGAAAATCATCGGGCACAATTATTATATGTTAAAGTGGGGAAGAAGACGGGATTTTTAACGTATCGTCGACCAGGACCAGGTGAATCACCTGATGGAGCACAACAATGATTATTTATCCCATTTGGCGGGAATGCCAGGTCACGTGACCACGCCTCCGCAAAAGTATCCCCTTATCTAGATCAAATATTAAATATAAATAGCAATGACGATTGGAAGAGAACTTTCGATTTTCCATCAAATACAATATGGGTCACCGCCACCAGATGATGAACAATTGATTGGGATTAATGATTCCCATGAGGATGATGGTATCCCCGAGGAGCAATGGTATGAGGAGAAGGTAACCATGGGGTCAAGGGACAGCCCCCGGCAGAAGCCGGATTGGATGAAGATGGTGGCATGGATTGGGATATCAATATTATTGATATCCGAATTAATTAAAACACCATCATCTCCATCACCTCCATCGGAGTATCCTTCATATCCTCGATTAGTTGATTATATTGAAACCATCGATACTAGTACTACCAAAGACCAATCACAGATGATTGCTGTACAATACCCCATGATCCAAGACAATTGGAAGAAGGTTTATGATAAGGTGTTATTCAATCATACCTTTGGTGACCTGTGGGGGAAACCTTATACTACCACTTGGAACCGTCCCAATCATTTAAAGTCATTTAATAAGGGGTTTCTTCAATTAACTGTTGAAGTGGATGGGGTACAATATGATCGATTAATTAATGTTTTTATCGATAATATCCAAGTATGGAGGAGTCTGACCATTGAACCTGGGGGGAAACCAGTATATCTGACGGTATTAGAAGATATCACCCAATATTTATCACTTTTTGATAAAGATCAAGTTCAAATCACTTTGGAGCTTAATAATCTTATCACTTCAAGACTTACTGGGGAATTTAAGGTATCATTACTGCTTCAATTATATGATGATGGTTATCATCATTTGCCAAATGATCTTGGTAAACAATTATTCTCCACCAATCGTCCTGCATCTTTAGTGGAACCATTATTAGATGTTTCCGATGGAAATCTACCCATTACCTACTTGCCTGATACTCCATTTACCGTACAACTTCCTACGGTGTCTACCAACACTTCAGCAATTAAATTGAACATTTATGCTAGTGGTAATTCCGAAGAAGAAGATTGGTACCAAAATGTCCTCGATAAGTATCAGGATATCATTGATGGCGAAAAATTACTTGGTCATGGGGCCATCCGTTATGTTAATGTGATTTTTAATGGCGATATCATCGCTCAAATTGCTCCTCAACCAGTTATATTCACCGGAGCAGTGAGTCCAGCATTTTGGAGACCAGTGGTATCATTTACTTCGGTTGAAGTGCCGAAAATCCAAGTAGATTTGACGGCATTATTACCAGTATTATGGCAAGACCATGCCATTGATCATCGGGAATTAACCATTGAAATTGTCAATTCATTAGGGGAAACCATTGGGCAAAACTGGATCGTTTCCGCCAACTTATTGACTTATCAACATCCAGACTTAATTTCAGGAGATGGAGAATGGTTACCACCAAAATATCATCATCAAGAATCCCATCAAGGTCAAATTCCATCACCAGGAGATTTCACTCAAGAAATGACATCGGAATCTTCATTACAATTATTGGCGAATTTGAAATTGACGGTGAATGACACCAAGGTCGAGGTATTATACAATACTACCTTTGAAAATGATGTTGATAATACCCAAGATTATTATGATGATGGTAATCAACGGGATTTTGCCCATGGTCTGGCTGCGAAACAAACGGTTAATGTCACCAATATTGAAGATGCTAAGGAAGTCTATCTGATGATTATCTCCGATAGACACTTATTTGAACTCCGTTATACTCAAGATGAACCTAATAAAGGCGATATTAGTCGATTCCATGTTGAAATGACTTATGATGATGTTAAAGATATCATTGGCAAAAATATCCACCATCTGATAGTAAAGAATCAAAATGGTGAGCTGATCTTTAATATTGGTAAGGAAAAGAATTATGGGGTGGGCATCGATTGATACCTCCTATCTGGTGGAGAGTACTAGTGATCGAGGTAAGACTAGTTATGATCGGTATATAGAAGTGGTTAAAGGCAAAATTACTTTGGACGTTGAAGATGGCGTCCCAAAGTAAAGCTTAAGCCATAGTTAAATGCCGTATACGGATATAACACAATTTGCTCAAGGGGTACTATTGGTTGTGGCGACCCTCCACCCCCTTGATCCATAGTTTTGAGCCACAAAAAACAATATATAAAGGCCAAGGTTGATAACCAACCAATCGGAGAATATCACCATGGGGGCTGTTGATCTTGAAATGGGGTCCAAACAACGTCCAATTGTAGTTACTGGCAAACGAGCAAGACGTCCATGGAAATGGTTATTATTTGCGATGTTGGCTACGTTGGGGTTGATTCATTATTTTCACTATTATCAAGCAGATGTCAAGGTAACCAAAGATCTGTCTCAGTATATTAGTGTTGATGTCCCCGTAGTGGGTAATTCATGGACCAAGGTTCATTCATCGGTGTTAATTGATCATAGTTTTGGTCAACTGGATGGTAAACCTCAATTTGCCAAATGGACACCTCCTTCATCGGAGATTGATTATGATAGGGCGGTGTTGACTCTTGATACTGAAGTGCATCAAGTTCAATATGATCGATTGATTAATATCTTTATCAATAAGGTCCAAGTATGGCGGTCACTGATGATTAAATCTGATGGTACAAATGTTTATTCTACTACTAGTAAGGATATTAGTCAATATCGGTCACTACTTGAATCTGATGGCGAGATTGCCTTTGAACTTAATAACAAGTTAAATGATGATGTCAAGGGAGAGTTTTCCATCGT
>JAJMLP010000101.1:0-33346 GCA_030569815.1 Diutina ranongensis (nom. inval.)
AATCGTCAAGATAATGTTACTGTTATCAATGATTCCATAATCTTATCAGCTCCCCTCAGCCGTTAATCTTGATAAAGACGTGCATCACCGATTAGGTGCAGGAGGGGCGATTATCAATCTGCAGGCAATTTACGTGATGATAATACCAATGGGGAACTATATATAAACTTGATAGTTTCCACAATAATAAACAATAGTCAACAACCATGAGTATCAATACAACTACTCCTGATAACTTATATGGCGGTAACGTCATGGAAGTTGATTTTAACAACTACTTTGATCGAGGAGATATGGCATGGATGGGTACCGCTTCTGCCCTTGTCTGGATTATGATTCCGGGGGTTGGGTTACTTTATTCCGGTCTTTCAAGAAAAAAGCATGCATTGTCACTTATGTGGGCATCAATTATGGCCTGTTGTGTCGCTGGGTTTGTTTGGTTCTTTTGGGGGTACTCATTAGTATTTTCCCATACTTCAACCCATGTATTCTTGGGTAATATGCAAAACTTTGCCCTTAAGGATACTTATGGTGCTCCTTCTAATACCTCAAGTATCCCTGATATGTTGTTTTGTTTATATCAAGGCATGTTTATGGCAGTTACTGCAATTTTAATGGTTGGTGCCGGTTGCGAAAGAGCTAGACTCGGTCCAATGATGGTGTTCTTATTCTGTTGGCTTACCGTGGTTTATTGTCCTATTGCTTATTGGGTATGGGGTAAAAACGGGTGGTTAGTAACGTTAGGGGCGTTGGACTTTGCTGGTGGTGGTCCCGTTCATGAAAATTCCGGGTTTGCTGCTTTGGCTTACTCGTTATGGCTTGGTAAGCGGAAAGATCCTTTGATTACTTCGGGGAAGATGCCCAAGTATAAGCCTCACTCTACGTTTTATATTGTTTTAGGGACGGTATTCCTTTGGTTTGGTTGGTTTGGGTTTAATGGCGGGTCCACTGGTAATGCTTCGGTACGGTCCTGGTATGCTTGTGTTAACACTAATGTTGCTGCTTCATGTGGGGGGTTGACCTGGATGTTTATCGATTACTTCCGTACTGGGGGTAAATGGTCGACGGTTGGGTTATGTTGTGGTGCCATTGCTGGTCTTGTTGGTATCACCCCTGCCGCTGGGTACGTCCCCGTTTACACCGCAGTCGCCTTTGGCATTGTCCCCGCTGCCATTTGTAATGTCGCTGTTGATCTTAAGCAACTTATTAAGATTGATGATGGTATGGATGTGTTTGCCCTTCATGGGGTTGGTGGCTTTGTTGGTAACTTTATGACGGGGTTATTTGCTGCTGACTACGTTGCTGCTGGTGATGGCCTGGTTGCCAATGATCCTAGTGCTAGAATCGATGGTGGGTGGATGAATCACCACTGGAAGCAATTGGGGTACCAATTGGCGGCATCGGTATCGGTTGCTGCTTGGTCATTTGTCGTTACCTCGATTCTCTTATTGGCTATGGACAGAGTTCCGTTCCTTCGGATCAGATTACATGAAGATGAAGAATTAATGGGGACTGATATCACCCAAATGGGTGAATTCACCTACTATGATGAAGAAGCTGGGGAAATGAAACCATTTAAAGATCTGGATTCCACCGCTTACCTCATCGAACCATTAAGACTGACTCCCGCTCGGTTGGAAAAATTACAAGTATCGGCACTGCGGCAGGCCGGAGGTGCGGAAAAAATTAGTGAACATACCAGTGAAGATGGTAGCTTAAAGAATTAATGAGAACTTGTATTTATTAATAATTAATTAATGGTTACTTCTAGCTTTGGTTGGTTTCGGCTATTCCTGTTGACGGTGCAGCCTACCAACCCTAATTAGGAAAATTCAAAATATCCCATTTAATACCTTGCACTTGACAATCAACTAACAAACAATAGATACGACCTTAGGGTCTCAATCGATACTACTAACGGTAACAGTTACATGTGGGGTCCCCACTTTGTACTCCTTATTAAATTAATGCATGCAAAAAGGAATGAATATTGTTAATCACAAAAGTTAAAATTGACCATAGAGTATATATGCACAGGACTCCTTCGACTGTGTCGACTCTTGTCCAAAGAGTTGACCCATCAATGGGCGTCTCGCCTTATTTAGGAAGGGGGTTTACCTCCAATTGACAAAAATATTGATTTAGTTAGATTTGGATCTCGGACGGATCGGCAACGACCGAGTTTAAACCGCCGTAACCATTAAGCATGATCGTTGATATCTATGACCCAATTTGTCTTTTTGTCGTGTCCTAACCATCCCTGGTGCGATTGGGCAACCCGCAATTATATCATCCACACTGCACCACAACCAACAGAGACGATGGCAGAAACTGACGGGGCCCAGTCGTACAATTTCCCCACTACCATCCTTACGGAAAAGCCTCCGTTACAGGCAGCATCCATCTTGCCTCTGGCCCTCGATTCTCAACAGAAATTGACCGCCGAAGTATCGCAATGGTTTGAACTGTATGTGGGGGTGATTAACAACAATATTAAACAATTGAAATCGGCCGTCGAAGCTGGTCAACGGATTTTCAATGAAAATGATTCCTTGGGAGTCGAAGCCGATGAATTTGGCAATTTCCCTCAATATTGGAATTGCTTATTAACTCTGCTCAAGTTAGAAGCGCAACTGAATGAATTGATGGTGAAAAACTTGAAGATGGATGTGTTGGGTCCATTAAAAGAAGATCAACGTGATGTTAGAGTGCTGGAATTATTGGTCAATTCCCAAGAGTTGTCGGAAATTAGTCAGGAAATCCAACAAGGCGCCCCTAATGCTGAAGTTCAATGGAATTATAAAGCGCCGCAAATCTTTCAAAATTTTGAAGATTATAAAGCTAAACAATTCCATCTCTTGTTTAGCACCGTGTTGACGTTTTTCCAAATCGATAACGCCAAATTAACTAAAGGGGTGCTGAACAATGAAAACCTGACCAACTATCTCGTTTCTAACTACAAATTAGATCAACAGATGAGTCAATACCTCGATGTTGTCCTTCAAAAACAATACCGTAAGCCGATTGCCCCACCTGGTCACCCCGGTCATTTGGACTATAATCAACAAAAGGGGAGTCTGCAATCGGAAAAGAAGACTCGGCGTCTACTGTCGTTTAATCTGTTAGGCGGGAATTCGTCTAAGAGTAAAGAAAGTGACGAAGATAAGAAGTCATTAAAACTGAAGGTTGGTCTGTTGTTTGGCCGGAAAAAGGATAAGAAAAAGTCCAAGCTGGGATTAGCCGGACTGGCAATTCCTGAAGATGCCCTGATCGTTACTTCGGAAACGGGTCCTCATCTGGTCAACACCAGAGGTTCGGTGAGACGTACCGGATCTGCAACTCAACAACACCCTAACCGGATTAACCGTACCCCACTGGTTCAACTGAATACTCCCGGTGGTGAAAGAGGTCGCCAATTCGGGGCTACCCAAGAAACATCCAACACTCGCCAAACATTTACCGAGGCTAACAACTTTGCTACTCCTTTACAACCTCAACAAGCAAAGCAACCAGTATCCGCACAACAACCTCCATTGAAGGCCCAACCTCGCCAACCTACAGAACAATTCCCCCAGCAACAACAATCCCCTCAACAACAATCCCCTCAACAACAATTCCCGCAACAACAATTCCCTCAACAGCAATTCCCTCAACAACAATTCCCTCATCAACCATTTCCACAACAACAACAACAACAACAACAACAACAACAACAGCAATTCCTCCAGCAGCAACAACAACAATTCCGTCAACTGTATGCCAACAAACAACTTCCTCAACATCCTGGACAACAACAAGGGATCCCACAATCATTTTCTCAACAACTGATTGCCCAATCATATACTCAAGGTGGGAACTTCCACAACCCTCAATCACCAACTTCGCCAACTTCGCCAACTTCGCCAACTTCGCCAAGTTCTCCTCCCTTCCATTCTCCCAATGTTAACCAATCGCCTCAAAAGTCTCTGCTTGATCCCCGGATTGGTGCCGTTGGTGTAGGTGCAGCCGTTGGTGCCGTTGGTGCCGTTGGTGCTGCTGCCCTCCCTACTGTTCGCGGTATTGGTGAAGTATCAAGCCCTTTTGAATCGACTCCTCCCCCTAATGTGGGTAGAACTCCCTTGACTCCCCAATTGGGCCACAATATCGATGGTGATAATCTGCCCAACGTCATCCAATTCCGGGAACTGGATGAATCTGATGAACTGGACTCTGACCAAGAAGGTCGGATGCTGATGTTGAAGCGTCATGACATTGCCCTGCCTCAAAACAAAACAAGAAACCTGAAGTTTTCGTTTGACCAAGGCGATGAAGCCACTCTCCCTGAACCTACTGTTGAAGACCAACTGGGTTTCGTTGCTGGTGATTTGAATCAACGCCAAGGGTCACTTGGTTCAAGACCCGCCCCCCCTCCTCCTCCTCTGAGAAAAGTTGTCCATCATGAAAGCACTAACTCGCTGATCCTGGGGACTCGGGGGAACAATGTACCGTCTTCTCCGGAAAGCTTCGCCAATTTACCCGGTGCCAGAGCACTGGTGATTCCTCCTCTTACTCTGCCTCCCTATTTGAAAAATCATGAAGTCCCTCTTGCTGCTCAAGATACTGGGATGCTGTTGATGAAGCAAGATGTATTCAAACACTTTGAAAATGGCTACCTGTCGGTTGGACTTAATGCCCTGGTTGCTGAAGTAATCAATGCGGTGTTTAACGATGGAATTCTTACCAAATCTCAAATTGTGGGTGAAGTTGCATTTAATTACCAAGGTCAAAATGCTGCAACTGCCCCTCCTATTAATTTAGCAATTATTCCTCATCAAAAATTGGATAAGGTCATCGTCAACACCGATATTTTGAATGGAACCGTTGGTGATAATCAATTCAGTTTACTCCCTGCCCAAGTGACATCACAAACCCTTGGGGGGCTTAAATACTTGGTCAAGAGTGTTGAAGTTCCGGTGATCGTCTCCCAAATTTGGAAATACGAAGATCATCAATCGTCATTGATTGTTCTTCTTAAGCCTAACCCTGCCCTTGGTGATTCCAAGATTGTCTTGGAAAACTTGGTTATCACTGCTTCGCTTAAGCAAAATAACGATGTTACCCTGGCCAAGCTGAGCCCACATGGTTCTTTTAACAAGGATAGAAATAGATTAACTTGGAGATTTACTCAACCGGTGGTGTTGGGTGGGGCCACTGGCGCCGAAGAAAAATTGATGGCAAGATTTATGACTAATGGCAGAGGTTGTGAATCTGAAGGTGGGGTTCAAGTGAAGTTTGCCATGTCTAAACCTCCATCGTCGTTGGTTCTGGTGACTGCCGATGGCAAGGAAGTCCCTGTGACCAAAAGTTTGATTCTGGGTAACTACTCTGGCCATGCCGTATGAAATGATTGATTGATTATATTGGGGTTATTTTTGTTTAATGTATAGTATGTAATATCGGTAATTGATTTGGGGGGACTATTACCCCTCTAAAGTATGGAAACGTCGGCGTCGTTATCGACTTCTACCCGTCTTCTCTTTGGTGTCGGTTCTTCCATCAATACTAACTCATCTTCTTCTTCATCAATGATAATAGTATCTCCGGTTGTTGGTTCTGGCTTTTGTTCAACCACCTTTTCTTTCAATTGCAACTTCGGGAATTCTGTTATTGTCGAGCCAATAGAAAGATACAATTCCAAGTTTTCTATTTCATCGTCATCATCTTGGACTAATAACAGCTGTCCCAGCTTGAAATTGACTAGGTGATCTAATGATTCCTCAACCTTATCATCAAAATCAACATCATATAATAAATTAGGACCGATTGAAACCAGCATCCCCTCCTTAGAATAGCCATATTGGGTCAATTGTTCAAGAAACCATGACATATTCTTGTCTTGATAATCTTGAGAGGTGATCTGAACTACCCCTCTAGCCCCCAGCGATGGACACTTGGGCCTTGGTGGGAATGGCTTGCCCGCCAGTAAAAAGTTATTAGGAGTAATAGAAATAAACGCAACTTTCAGAAGTTGGGAAACGTCATTGTAATCAGTCAGGTCCCCTTTGGCGATGGCTGCCCCATCAGTTGTTGTAGAAAGATATTCAAAGTATTGGGTCCCGCTCAAACATTCAAGCCCAGAAATAATGGCATTTGTAGTGGCAATGGCAGGGATAATATTCCCAGCGATTTCCTTAATGTCAAATTTGGTTTTGATCTCGATGCCAAACACAAACGATCTCAAATTGGCGGCGGCGGCGACAAAATTGAGGGTATCTTCATCATCCTTGTCAAAATCAATGACATCTTCTCCCTGGGCAATTCTCTTTTGTAAATTAAGTCCCAGTTGTTGGAGAACGTATAAGTTTTGCCCCACCAGCCAGGTATCGGTGTCATTGGTTAACACTTCCGGTACCTGAGAATTGATTTCTTCTTCATAACTCGACAATTCTAAAGGCACTGGTTTTGTTCGTTTTTTCCATAATCCATCAATCCGAAGCAACTGTTCGATATCGCTCTTATAAATGGTGTTGGCTAATTTTGTGAAGAACTCGGGAGTCAGTCTAGAGAGTTTAAGTTCTTGAAGTTCATTGGCTCCATTTTTAAGTGCCACAAGTTCTTCTTGGTTATCAGTAGCTCCCAGGAGGTCTTCATCCTTATCCTCACCAAATAACAGCGGCCATAAAAATTCTTTAGCCCAGGTGATGCAATGAACGGGTTGAGAAGGTGTCAGTCGAATAGTACACACGGGGAAAGTTGTAGGAGTCTCTTTGGTATCACAATCAAAGCATTCAGTCGCGTAAGGGAAGATAGGTTGGACGTGACCTTGATAACCTTCAGTCCCCAGCTCAATTAACGGCTTCTTCAAGTATAAGCACATTTTATTAACATACCGCCGAGCTTCAATATTATCCAAGGCATTGTACACCACCAGGAATTGTTGCCACCATTCCATGGGGAATTGGTTGGTATCCATAATGTTGCCATGATGAGGGTGAAGCGCCGTATCGTGGTAATTGAACAGTTGTACCGCCTTACAAATGGTGAAAGCTTTTGATTTGTCAATGTCTGCTTGCCGGAAAAGGAATTGTCGATTTAAGTTGGACAAGGTGATGGTATCCAAATCGACGATGTGAATGTCCCCGTACCCTGATAGCATGAGATCTTTGATGAGTTCACACCCAATACCACCAGCACCTACCATGAGCACTTTTGATTGTCGGAGGGTATTAACCGTTTCATCACCAAGGATGCGTCGAAGGTAACTATCACGGGCCATGAGAACTGTCTCTGTAAGTGGAGTACGCGAGAGGGTTGATGGTGCGGCTTTATGAAAGATGGGGGAGAATGTTTACTAAATCCTAGAACAGATTGAAAAGTAACTTATGTTACCTTATGAAATAGGGAATACCAATTAATTCTCTTGAATAACTTTTAATTGGACATTTGCACCTCAGTATTCATCATCGTCGATGGCGTGCTTAAGTAATCGCGGTCGACGCATCAGAAAGTATAGTGCTTAATTAGTCAGCGTTAACAACAGATATACCCAATTGACCATGTTTACTGGTATTGTCGAAACCATGGGGACGATTATTTCGGTGTCCAACCTTGATACCTCGGAATCTGGTGGTAATGGTGTGGCCATTGTCATCGGAGATGCCAATATCGTCCTCAGTGATGTTCATCTTGGCGATTCCATTTCCACAAATGGTGTTTGCTTAACCGTTACTGAATTTGATGATGCAAAGACTCAATTTAAGGTTGGAGTATCTCCAGAAACCCTTCGTCGGTCAAACTTAGGTGACTTGATCCCAGGGAGTAAAGTTAACCTTGAACGGGCGGTGAATGCCGAAACGAGAATGGGGGGACATGTTGTTCAAGGTCACGTCGATACCGTTGCAAAGATCACCAAGAAGCAACAAGAAGAAAATGCCATTAATTTCACTTTCCAATTGCGGGATAAGCAATATATGAGTTATATCGTGGAAAAGGGGTTCATAGCTGTCGACGGCACGTCATTGACGGTTACTAATGTCGATTACGAAACGGGAGAATTTTCGATTCAAATGGTAGCCTACACTCAAGATAAGGTCGTTATTCCCTTGAAGCAAGTTGGCGATTTAGTTAACATTGAAGTCGATGTGTCTGGGAAGTTAATTGCCAAACAAGTTGAATTGGTACTTAGTGGGATGTCTACCAATAATGACTCTCCTGTAGCCAAAGCATTGGAAGCTTTAATTGAAAGAAAGATCAAGGAATTAACCAAATAATTAGTAAATGAATAATGTCAAATTGGCGGTGAAAGTCACGTGAGTGTACACGTGCAAGTCGCACCGGGTGGCGCTCATATTTCACCACCAACTAACTCTTTGTTAGGTACATCAATCATGGATATCATTTTGGGGATCAAGGTTGCTGATTCTACCATCATTGCCACCTCCAAGGCTGCTACTCGGGGTATTTCAATTCTCAAGTCTAATGATGATAAGACTCGTGTTCTTAACACCCACAATCTTATTGCGTTTACTGGTGAAGCCGGTGACACCGTTCAATTTGCAGAATATATCCAAGCTAATGTGCAATTATATACCATGAGAGAAGGTAATGAATTGAGCCCCAAAGCTTGTACCAATTTCATTCGACTGGAATTGGCCAATTCCTTACGTCTGAGAAAGCCATACCAAGTCAATTGTCTCGTTGCTGGGTATGACACCAAGACCAACCAACCCAATTTGACATGGATTGACTATTTGGGTACCAAGACCGATCTTCCTTATGGTGCTCATGGTTATGCTGCTTTCTACTGTACGTCATTATTGGATAAACATTACAAACAAGGGTTAACCATCGATGAAGGATTGAAATTAATGGACATGTGTTTAAAAGAATTGGAATTGAGAATGCCTATTGATTTCAAGGGTGTTTACATCAAGGTTGTTGATAAGGATGGGGTTAAAGCGATTGGTGGGGAAAACCCAAATGATTTACCTCCCGCCGAAGCATCGCTGGCACCAGCAGTTCAAGCTACTGCCTAGATAGAATGACTAATGAACAAGTAAAACGAGAGAAAAAGCCTCCAATCACATTTTATTGGTATATATCACTTAATGGTTCAATCAGAGCTAATCTTGCTTCTGTTTCTTCCGAAGTTGATCATAGGCGACATCTGACTTAAAATACTTTGAACAAACATACAGAGAAAACCAAACCGGGGTATACTGACCTAAGGTATTAAACATAAATGCCCCTCTACCCCGGTAAAGATTAAATGTTGTGGGGCGACCAACAATGGTGGCCACGACATTTTCGGCATATTCCTTTGGTGATTCCCCCGTGGATGTCATTTGAAATGACTTCATGAGTGATTGGTAAACCCCATCAACATTATAGACAGATGCCCCAATCACATGTTTCAATTGGGATGACACCTCGGGGTTTCTCGAAGCAATTGGCGTGTTTACCCCACCAGTAATAATTGAATATACTGAAACTCCAAATGGACTAACTTCATCCCTCAAGGTTCGAGCATAGACATCAAGAGCGGCCTTCAGGGCCCCATATAATCCCACCCAGGCCAATGGTACTCTTGCAGAGAGAGAACAAGTGAAAACCACCATTCCCTTTGCCTCAATAATCAAGCCAATTAAGTACTTCACAAAGTAAATATGTCCAATAAAGTTGATCCTCATCATTCGTTCCATGGTGTCGTCATCAGTCAACACAATTGGCCCGCCAATGGCAATACCAGAATTACAATACAACACATCCAATCCTTCATTGCATTGCTCCTTAATCTTGGGTAAAAGTTCACGGATTTCATTAGCATCAGAAATGTCACAAGCATAGGTAACGGCACCAAACTCCTTTTCTAACGATATTAACTGATCACTGAATTCACTGGGGGCAGTTACAAGTAACTTATATTCACGTTTAGCAAATGCTCGACATAATTCATAACCGATTCCTCCAGTTCCTCCGACGATAAGGCAAGTCTTCATTTTAATTTCTCCGATCATGATTTGGTTAAGCTTTTATATTTAAAGCCAAAGCAATAGTATGCCAAAGAGTGTCAGGATCAAGGCTGTTGTTTTAGGTGGGGAGCTGTTGGGCAATGCATGATTTCATTTATTTCTATAATACCATTCAGTCACCTAGACTCTACAGTTGTGAATATCAAACACTAAGATGTCAGAGGCCCCGGCGGTCTTAAGTTCATCCATGATGTTACCAATTTGTTTAGCTTCAACCATTGCCAGAACAGCAGCCCATTCATCTTCACTGTTAGCACCATTCAGTTCGAGAGCAGAAACGGTGGCGGCCTTACGACCTGGGGTCAATTTAAGAACTTTATCAAGGATTGATCTAGGGGCATTGTAGTTGCAAAGGACATACTTTTGTGCAGCCAAAACCCCTTCGATTCTTTGTTGGATCTTTTCCACCAATTCAGGATGCTTGGGGGTCTTGGAAGAGATCAAGTGGGCCAGGGTCAGCAAGATGGTTTCAATGGGCTTAAGACCAGCAGCTCTCATGGTTTCACCGGATTCAACAAGATCAACAATGGCATCACCAACTCCGAGGGCCACGGAAGCTTCAACGGAACCACCGACGTATCTAATCTTGGTGGATAATTGTTCGGTTCCTTCGAGTTGCTTAAAGTAATCGGAACTAAGCTTGGTAAATGAAGAAACAATCTTCTTACCAATTAATTGCTTGGGGTCATTGTAAGGCCCGTTGGCAGGGACTTGGATTTGTAAGTTACAAGCACCAAACTTTAAGTCCAATAAATCGTGAACATTTTCAAACATGTCGGCTTCCTTGATTTGGTCAAGACCGGTGATCCCTAAATCACATTGACCTTCACCCACGAAGACGGGGATGTCAGCAGCGGGTAAGAAGATGAGGGCGATAGGCAAATTGGTACAAAGGGCGATATCTAACCGGTTGGACCGTCTGAATTGGATGTCGGCCCCGGACAATAACTGGCAACACTTTTCATATAATCTCCCCTTCTTAGGAACGGCAAATAGAAGCCTGTCTGGAAGTTGATTAACTAAATCCATGGTATAGTAACAATGACTCAATGCGTCGATACCCACGTTTTAATTTTTCACGTCAGGTGAGTCACGTCACGTGTGCGATGCCACCAGATGTCCATCAACGATGATCAGATAACGTTCTCAAGGTAACGTCGAGATGGGTTCATCAGTGGATTAATTCTACGAGTGGGATAGATTTCCCCAAAACAGGCTATAGCTTTAACCTATAATTCGATTTTAACAGACGTTATTGTGTCTATTACATTGTTTATCGGCCACTTGTGTCCCTAAATTCATTGTTCCTTTTTAATTCCTTCTAATGCCTTTTCCGATGTGTTTGTATCCCTGGTAGGCACCCGGAGTTCACCATTACCATGACCATACCAATACTTATTATAACTCCAGGTCAACAAGATTTTAACCATGTCCAAGGGTTTGAATTCTGGCCATAGTTTATCGATAAATACCACCGCACATTCTGGCAGTACACATTGCCATAATAAAAAGTCCAGTAATCTGAATGTGCCCAGGGTTCTCACCAAGAGTTCAAGCGGGGGGCAGCCATTGGTGTATAAATTATTATTAATAGTGTCCTCATCAATTACAACATCGCCATGCAAACTTTGCTCCACTGTTCGTTTGATCAGGGTCGCCATTTCGTCCCTCAGGGTATATGGAAAGCATACATTCAATATCGCCCGAGTATTATTCTTTGTTGCTTCTTGAGCAGTATTCAATACTTCTCGGACATCATCTGGTAATAGATCAATGTTACCAATTATCCGAAGTTTGATGCCATACTGTGAACAAAGCTCGCCGTTTTCCACCATTTGCAGAAGCTTGTTTTTGGCTAAATCCATTAACCATGCCACTTCGTACAGTGATCGTTTGAAATTTTCGATTGAAAAGGCATAGACTGTAGCACATTCGATACCACATTCATACATCAATTCCAAGATTTGTGCCATCAGTTCAAACCCAAGTGAATGGCCCTCTTTAGTTTCCAAATGATGGGTACGGGCAAACCGCCGATTACCATCCATGATGATCCCCACATGTTTAGGTACTGGTCCCAGTCGTATAAGTCGGCCAACGGCTTTCTTTAATGATAACATGGTTATGTTGGGTCAAAAAGGATATATTAGCTGCCACGCAATCTTTGCGAAGGTCCAACCTGTGCGACCATGTGAACTCAAAAGGAAAGGGATGACTAGAATCACAATCATGTGAAGATTATAAATAGCAGAATTTAATCAACAACAGGCGATGGTGTAATCAAAAATGGCACCATTGGATTCCATGCAGCTTTGAGGACAATCCTGATGTGTGGGGGCGATGAGATGATAGTTGCCTCAACTGAGGCAGGTGGTTTACAATCCCAGTTGGGCACAACCCGAAACAATGGTTGATGGTTTTGTGAACTGTGGTTTAACCACAGTGGTAGTTTATTCGATATAAACTTCGAAGGGGTGGGGAGGGATGGAATGTGGATGTCACATAGTCTAATATTCGTTCTGAGGTGACGTCCAGGTCTCTCAAATTGTGAAAATCTTCAATTTTAAACGGATACAAATCTGTTTGATTTTGAATTATGCGTCATTAGGAAAGACACCGTCCTATAGTGTAAATAAAGTTTCTGAATCGGGATTTTGCCTACATACCATAAACCATATAGTTTATTGACGAGTTTAGATTATTAATCGTATCCATTAATAACTCTGGTTATACATTGGAGCGTACTGTATAGCCGAAATATGATGGATCGTGGCTTTCTCTATCGGTTGGCATCAACCATATTTATTGCCTATTTCGGAAAAAACACCCAATAGGAAATTAAATGCCCCCTGATAATTGTGTCTGCATTTTACTGACATTTTACTTCGATAGGTTGTGCACACCTAAAAACTCTCTTGTAGTCCTCAACGTTTTGGTAGTTATCATGATAACGTAAACCCCGCAATCGGTCGTTTTAGATCTCTATGAACGCAAGGTTCCCTAAACCTAACCAAGCACCAGGCACTAGATTAGATTCTATAGTATTTGTTTAGCAATAATTAGTAAGATGTAACCCATCCTATGTTTTTTCACTGTTGATTATCATTGGTTTCAATTGTTAGTCAGTATCCCTTTCAACTGACAAGGATAACGTTGTTTATCCTCGATCGGTAATTCCTGCTCTCTGTAAGGGGTACATGCGGATTCTATTTTTTCAGTTGAAAGGAAAACGACGAATATCGCGTACAATGACACAAAGTGCGCATTACCTAAAAAATCAAAGTTTCCGATTATGGTCTAATTCCAATACATCCTTTTTGGTCGTTTATACTTCCTCCAATACACAATTGAAACAAATTGTGGCCGTTTAGGGCATTGTCTAGAACACGTTTGATCGACCCGACCTTAAAATATAAATATCTGATGATTCTTCACAATAATGATCATCATCTTCCACACTCGTTAAACATGAAGTTCAACTCCTCTACTTTGATCGCCATCTTGGCCGCTACTGTCACTGCTCAAGCAATTGAACCCAGTTCAACCACTAAGCTTAACGTCTATAAGAGAGAAGCTAACGCAATTGCCGGTGAATTAGTTGAATTATTGAACATCCATGTGCCTGAAGTATCCAAGAGAGATGAAATCTTCTCCACTGACAAGCGTGCCAACGTTGACGATGCTTACTCCAACCTTCGTGACGCCCTCAACGTCATCTTGACTCAAAACATCCATCAAAAGCGTGAAGATGCTTCATCTGCCGCCCCTGCTCCTTCCTCCACTGGTGCTCCTACCACCACCTCGTCTGTCGACTGGGGTAGCATCATTTCCCAAATCGCTTCCGCCTTACCTGGTTTGTTGAAGTCGGTGTGGGACCTGGGACTCATCCAAAACGCTGTCTCTGCTTTGTGGAACAACCAAACCCTCAGAGATGCCTTATTTAATGGTATCAAGTGGGTATTCAACCTTATCGTTTCCTGGTTTGGTGGGAGCTCTAGTACCAGTGCTGCTCCCACCACTGCTCCCTCCGGTACTGCTAAGAGATCCGATGTTGACTTGGTTGCCCACTCCAAGAGAATGATTGATTTCTTGGATGAAATGCAAAATGACCCCACTTTGACCGCTAGAGACTTTGCCAGCTCTCTTGGTGAAATCATTTCAGCTATTTACAACTCAGGTGTCGTTCAAAAGATTGCTAACTGGGTTATCACCTGGATTAAGAACAACCCTGATCAATTCCAATCTATCACCAGCTCGGTGCTCCTGTTCGCTGGTAAGCTCCTTGGTCAATTGTGGACTTGGGCTCAACAAAACGGTCTTGTTGACAAGATCTTAGGTTGGGTTGGCTCCAATTCAGGTGGCATTGTCAATGCTGTTATTTCGTTTTTGCAAGCTCTTTTCGGTAACGGCGGCGGGTCCACCGGCCTGAGCTCTGCTGCTCCTTCTTCTACCGGTTCGTCCCAACCTACGACTTCCACTGTTGAACCTATCAGTGTCGGTGAATCTACCAAAACTTCCACTCCTCTCGGAACTGCTGATGTAACTTCCACTCCTATCGGAAGTGCCCCCACCGTGACTTCTACTCCTCTCGGAACTGCTGATACGACCGTGACTTCTACTCCTCTCGGAACTGCTGATACGACCTTGACTTCTACTCCTCTCGGAAGTACTGATGCGACCGTGACTTCTACCGTCGAACCTTTGTCGATTGCCAGTGTTCCTCAAGCCGCTGCTTCTGCTGCTAAGAGAATGCTCTATTAGATAAACAGGTTTATACTATTAGTGATACCTATTGGGGTCAACCCAATAATAAATGTTGTTTTGTAATCATTTTTGATCGTTTGGGTTAAATACCAACAGCACCCCTTCGTCACCAGCTGTCACTAATTTTCCATCATCCATAATAACAAAATCAAAAACTGGCATATTGTGACCAACAGCAGCATATATCTCTTGACCCAGTCGGGCATCCCATCTGTATACTTTACCATTGGTCAGCGACCCTACAAGAATATGAGACTTGGGTTCAAATTCTAATTTGGTGATGGCATTTTCGAAATCTTCATGAGCTTCTGTCAGCCATTGCCGTCTCAAACGCCATTGTTGTGTGTCAAATAAGAACACGTCACCGTGAACAACCCCAACTGCCAAAAGCGGCATCAGCTCACACCATGCAATAGCTTCAATCGATAACAGATCTTCATCATTATTTGAAATGACTTGTAAAGTATTGACAACTTTTTGAGTTTGGGTATTGATGATAGCAAGCTGTCCATTCCGGCCACCAACGGCAACCATATGACCCAAAACTCTCGCAATAACCCAAGGTGATTCAATTCCCTTGAAATCGGTAGGAGTAAATTTATAAATGGGCAGGCCGGTGGCAACATTCCAGCATACAATGGATGAATCATCCGAAACTGATACTAATTGAATATTTTGGTCGTCATCGAGGAATTTCCCGGAATTACAATCCAAAGTGTGGGAAAACCCGGTCATCATTTGAATCAATTCGTTACCATCGATGTTGTATACCCAAACGGAACCATCATTAGCACCAAAGGCAAAATAAGGTTGAGTGGGATGTGTGTCGACCCAGTGGATCTCTTCAACTTCTTCAACTTCGCCAATCTTGGACCACTTTTCCCCATTCTTAGAACGGTGAACTTGTAAGAGCCCCGCCATATCAGCGGTAATGATATAATTCCCATCAGCAGTAAACCTGGCAGCAATTACTGATTCTTTATGCTCGATAGTTGCCACCACCACTGGAGGTTGCTTGTGAGTAGTCCACAAACGAGCAGTATGATCTGCCAGCCCAGAACATACTAGAGGCAACTTTGGATGACGTGTAACAACAAAAACCGAATCACCATGTTCGAGATAAGTCCACGAATTATTCAGCAAGTCAAGAATGATTGGTTCTTCGTCATCATCTTCCATACGGTCAGCCACTTCAACATCATCCATTTCGTCATCACTTGGCGCTTGGTCATGAGAAAGTTCCACCACTTCACCGACATCTTGCTCCTCTAACTCCTTATGTTCACTCATTATTATTTGTAAGATAAACTGGTGCTAGAAGTGTAAGCGATTCTGTTATTGCGATGAGATGGCGTGTGCAGGAGGGCACACCGAGGTGTCACAAAGGATTATGAAAATTAAAATGTAGCCAATGGAATTCTGATTATAAGGAATTTTAAATGGGTATTCAAGAAGCTGCCCACTAAAATTTTTGTTGATATTCATTTTAATCCGAAATAGTTTTTTCATGTCCATGAATGTGATTTGTAATCAGTCACGTTTGCCCATAGAAATCCACCATGGCATTACTAAAAAAAGGCATTCCTACCTAACGCCTTCTAATCCCAATAAAATCACTCTCTGTTACTTAATGAATGGTTTTTGTAGCTTTGCGGGCATATTCGGAACAAGAGTAAACAGAAATTACTTGTTTTCCCAAAGTACCACTCAAACAATTGGTAATAACAGACCAATATCACTTTAACAGTATGATTTGTAAAAGGAATTGGCTTTGGTATTCAGAGAAGTTAACATCAGTTCGACAAATGCTGAGATATGTGACAACTATGTCAATATGATACCAAACCCGGTGCCAAGGGTGCCATCAAATCCTCTCTATAGCTCAGCTGGTAGAGCATGAGACTGTAAGCGTTCAGAGTAATCTCAGGGTCCCGTGTTCGACTCACGGTGGGGAGATCTTTTTTAATTTTTTCATACTTATGGTGTCCTTTTATCCCTTTCATTGGTGTGCCAATTTTCAATAATGTCCTAATTTTTGCCTAACAACATTTTTTATACCTTACATTACAGCGTGTAGAAGAGATATTTAATCGTAAGATACTATCAAATGACATGATGCAAGGGCATCTTCAAATGTCGATTAGCTATGTCCTGAGAGATGTCGTTGTTAATGGCGTTAGAGAAACTGGGAGATTGATTATTCCGGTTAAGTCCTTTGCTAAGATATTTACTTGTGAAAAATAATAAAAGTGAATTGAAATCAAAGTGAAGTGAGGTATTGTAAGGAATAAATTCTAACAACTATTGTGGTTGGGAATAAAAACAAACTCTCCGGCGGGGAATCGAACCCCGATCACGCGCGTGACAAGCGCATATACTAACCGTTATACTACCGAAGACTTTTTAAAAAATTTGAAAATTTTGCTTTTTTGAACGTACAAGTATTGAGCATGTTTCATGTAGGTGTTTTAGCGCAATGTTGTTTAAACTGTTGCAAAAATTCCAAATTCACCAAATCTCTTATCGTGAAAAAATAATGACCATTATACTGGCCCCTTAAATTAGGTTTTGTGTTAAAAAGTAACATAGACATATTTTACTACTTTTAGTTTTATCCTAAACCTCCTCCTCCTCCTCCTCCCCTTACAAAGCCCCAAATCTAGACTTAAAATCATGTTGATCAACTGATACAATTGCCTTACGTTAAACCGTTTAACAACCCCCTATTTCGAACAAATTAATTGCTAAATGACCAATCCTAACAAGATAACCCCTTTGAATCAAGTTTCTACTAATAAGAAACATAGAGAGTAGAATTTTTCCGTTCAAATCTTTAGACAAACTATTCTAGCCCTGACTGTTACTCCAACATAAGTTTATATAATTTGATCCACCTATCCACTCTGAAGATACGATTCGACCAGAAAATTGTATGGGGTTAGGTACAGCAGGCTACGGCTCTCCTCGAATCAAATCAACGAATTCGAGTTATTGAGTACCTCAGGTTCCTCTTCAAGAGTGAATCCGGTCCACATGAAATCTTCCTCAATTGAATCATCATCTCGAATGGGTTTTAATAGAGTATCTTTACCTTCTTTGGCGCCCCCCAGTGATCTGGACCTTTCCTGACATTGTTTACCGTCCCCCAGGGCAAGGGATGTCCTTATTTTTCCTAATTGTCCTTATCTCTCTTTATCTTCGTCGACTTCAATTTAGACTTCTTTCTAGATCGATGAAGTCCTTGCGACCATTAAACGGTCTATGACGGCTATTGTTTTGGCGATTATGGAAGTTCCCAGAACTTCTTCCCATCGGTGGGTGTTTACAGTCTTTAAGGTAATGCCCAATTCGCTGGCAGTTAAAGCATCTTACGAGTGACAAGGGTTGAGCGTTAATTTGGTTCACAGCTAAAGGGTGCATTGATCCCTCTGGAACCAGCGAGTTTGAAGCAACCCCCGAGTACCCTCCACAAGAGGTATTATTGGCTGACTTTACTCTGGTATGTGTTCTCTCGATGCTAGCAATGTACATTACTAGGTCTCTCTTGTAATCCATTAGCAGGGAAATCTTTCCCGCATACCAATCCGTGAGTACGTGATCAATAATTCCACTTCCGGTGACCCAGTCGAAACATGCGACTATCGACCATATGGTATCCAGAAGTTGGGACCAAAACGGGAGATGTGAGATGAACCGTGTCCAGTCTTTGTTAATCTTGTGCCAGGTCCCCCGCGGGGTGGATTGCCCCATCGGCCTGACGAGGTGCACATAAAACTTGCCAGCCAAATCAATATACGTCACATACCGCAATGTAAGCATCATCTCTTTGATTTCATCAAAGGTCTTACACTTCTTAAAATAGAAGCGAACATGTTCTTGCCACTCCTCCTTTTGCTCGCCCATCTTCTTGGCCATTGCAGATAATATCAAATCCTTCTCCATCGAAGTCAACGATTCACGTCTTCTTTTACCAAGGAAATCCGTTAAGGCGTCAGCAGCAGCCGATTCAAATTTTTCAAAGTTATCCCAGTTCTCAGCAGCAGTCTGAGGATTATCCTCTTCATCGCCAGTGATATACTTCCACTCTGGAATAGCAGCAACTAAGTTATCCCTTATCAAGAATTGG
Source organism: Diutina ranongensis (nom. inval.) (assembly GCA_030569815.1). NCBI lineage: Eukaryota > Fungi > Ascomycota > Pichiomycetes > Serinales > Debaryomycetaceae > Diutina > Diutina ranongensis (nom. inval.). The sequence continues at coordinate 18,901 of JAJMLP010000101.1, forward strand.
TCCATCAACGAGAACTGTGGTGTCCGGTCGTTGGCTTTTAATTCACTGTCCGAATAATGGTAAGCAGTTTTAACTCCGGCACAAGTGTAGCTCTTCAGACTCAAGTAAACTTCGTGTTCACTCATTATCAAATTAGTCAACATCTATTATAGAATCCCAATCGTCCTCTGCTAGTAGTTACCAAAGGTTGCATAAACATATACAACTCGGTACGAAGTACGACTACTGTTGATTTGGTAGGTTGAGGAAAAGATATGGATTGAGTTAAGGCGGATTATACTAAACTGTACTTTTCGGGTTGTCTTGGGTGCGCGACCCCCGTTTTCTTGTTATGGAATAGAGCACCTCCTACCAACTGTCTTCGTTGTGGCCAGCGCAATGATCATGACCCCCTACATCATCATCACCACTGTCCGGAAAATGTCGCCCTTTTTCGTTCCACTGTCCCTCAACAAGCGCCACCAATGACGCTTATGAACCTATTTAGTCTAATTATGCTGGTGGATACTATTGTTCGCGATTTAAACCGCTTCTTTGAAGCCGTTTACTTTGCCCGAGCCCGTCGAAGGATCTGTTGGATAAATATCCTAGAGTGACTTGTCAGCCTCTTAAAGTATCCAGCGAATATTCAATTGTCTCTCCTTACTCTCTTCCACAAATAGCTTCTCTAAAACACCAGATTTTTCGGGTGAAAAAAAGCCTTTATGGCCAAGTTGGTAAGGCACCTCACTAGTAATGAGGAGATCGTCAGTTCGAATCTGGCTGAAGGCATTTTTTGAACTTTTAAATTCTTTTTGGCACCAAACAGTGCTATGTAGGTTGAATACTTTTAATAACACCCGTCGAGGTCTAAAAGTAAGTGACCGTTGACTCTTTGTAATATGCCAACCTTCGAAAGCCACGAAGGTCGAGATTAAACGAACCATCCCCTAGACATTTGTACGGTGATAGAGTTACCCAGTCTTTGTAAAACCGATTTATTATCCTTGATTATGAAACATCCAAAATTATGGTTGCAAACCCTAACAAACGGGCTACATTATTAAAGAATGCCTCGGGTGCGCTTCCCTGCTTCTTTAGTTATACCTTGAGTCAAAAATAGATTAATTTGAGGGTGCTGGCTCGTACAGTATCTCATTAATTCTCACAAAGTCATAAATGAGCCGAGGCGTGTTTATACTAAGTATTGGCACCCATTTTATATAAAATAGCCTAAACAAGCCAGGAAAGTATAGAAACAAATGCATGTGAGTTGAAACCATTCTATTTTCGTACCTGATTAGATTACACTTAAACTAGGTGCCTTATTTAAAGAATAGACATTAATCTACATTCATTAAACACTTCAATCCTATAACACAAAGTATAAATATTGACCAAGAAGTGTAACAACATTTGTGAGGTCCTTAGAATGGTACCAAAAGTTTATCCCTATAGTCATTTATTATATGACAAACCAAAAAACTACAATTATCTAACGCAAAATTCACACCATTTCATAATATGCAATTCTAACCCATACTCTATATGTACGGGCGAAATTCTCTAGATGGAAATATATCCAACTACATCTAATTTATCCACGCCCCAATTTTTTTTACCGCTTCGGTTGACCCGCCCCCTCGATTAAATTAATCGACCCCAATTAAATGTCCCATAAGCACAATCCCTATCCCGCCCTTACGTCTCCCCCAATAGAATGAACTTCAAGAGCTATGATTCAATAGTAGCAAATGTTGGGATAATGGTCCAGGGCCAGGAACGGTTTGATCGGTGACGTGATCAGGAACATTTGACTACATGTGTTGAATGTTCACTGTATAGGTCATAATTTTCCGACCCAAAAACGGGTCACAAAACGGGCGTGTGGTCTAGTGGTATGATACACCCTTAGGGTGGGTGTGGCCCTGGGTTCGATTCCCAGCTCGCCCCTTTTTTAACTTTGACTGATCGATTTTTATATATCTCGTTCTCATTTAGACTTTACCTTTTGAGGTCATCTTGGGTCACAAGTCCTCATATGGGTTGTACTTATTAGTCATGAGTATGGGGAATTTAGATTGGGGTAACCTAAGGTAGAGTGCGATACACCTTGTTGAACAGTAAAATTTGTGGTGACAAGCTTTTGCCATGCGATTTCACTTAACCTTAAGTCTTTAATGAATTGTGAGTAGTAACTATCAGTAATTTAAGTTCATATAATAAGATCGTTTTATTCATAATTGCTTTACCCGTATTTTGGGAGTTTGTCTATGTGATATTGTATGTTCAATTTGCAATAAATTTTGAGAAAATATCAAAAAAATAGAAAGTTATTCTTTTTAAATTATTAAAGAGCTACAACACTTACAATAAAAGCATTGGAAGGTACAGGTCCTCCTAAATTTGTCTTTTGTAAACTTAGAGGAAGAACACATAACACTGTAAACAAAAGTAACCAAATAGTTGCCGAAGAGAAAACTTAACAAATAAGCAACTGGAAATTTTAGCAAAAACATGCGCAAACCCGGAATCGAACCGGGGGCCCAACTATGGCAAAGTTGGATTTTACCACTAAACCATTTGCGCTTGACGGTTCCGGGGGGTTTAAAGTAATTTGTAAAGGGTTTGAATCAATTAAAACCATATTCAAATTGAGTTATAAGAAGGCATATTGCCTAGGTTACATAAATTGAGGGAATTGAGGGAATCTCAGAAAAGAAGGGGACGTCTCATCACTATTTTGAATTTAATGTATAGGTTAGGAAGGTTCTGGGGAAGGCCAAAAACAAGTTACTTACACCAGGATTGATTCGGTTAATTAAACTAAGTACTGAAGTTTGTATAGAAAGCGACACAATAAACAGATAAAGTGCTTTGGCCCATTTTCTGGGGCAAGGGCCATACAGCAGTTGTCCTGATTTGGTATGAGTATGGATAACGTTGACTAAGGTAAGAAGAGTTAACCGAAACGGTAAAAAGAATAAGGGCGTAATATTTGAGGTGGTTTTGTATTCTCTAAATAGGGCAATAGGTCCATTTACAATGTACAAGATATGGAGATTTGCCCATCGGCCAACGTTAGAGGGCAGTGAGTCACAGTTCTCGGCTATATAATATAATATAACCGAAATGTGGTTCTATTACTTTTTAGGTGATATATGGATATCAAAATGTGGATTCCAATAGAAAGGTTCATAGTTTAATTGTGAAGGCCAAAGTAATCTACCCCTTTTCAGCGTTGTATAGATTAACCAATCTATAGAAATTTGACGCAAAATGATAAAAACGACAATTTTTGAATTCCTTAAAAATTTAGTTCCTTTGATATAGTTAGTCCTAACTAGGAGACTTTCTAAAAACCCTCTTTGTTAGTAATTCAAATTCCAAACTGTTATGATCTATTGGTGTGAACGTAAAACACTATTTGATGTAACCAGTGTTTAGTTAAGCATTCCACCACTTTTATATAATCTCAGGGCTATTATAATGTATAGAACTTTCAAATAATACTAATGCACCTCCCAAACCTCATATTTTTCTTAATGGAAAAAGTATGCCCTTTACTGATAAAAATATTGCATTATAGTAACAATTCAGTTCTTACCTAGTTAGCAATTCACAATAGTGATTCTGGAAACCATTGACAACCATAGGAATCATCTATAAGCAGAATTGTGGATCACTTGGTCGAGTTCACGGGAATGGAAAGGAAGTTAACGTCAGATTTGATTTTGGTTGGGCGAAATCTAAGAGTTCCAGTTCTTCACGAAACCTTGAACCGCCTTATGAGAAAAATTTCTCTTCTTTGAAAGTAAATAGTTCTGTTACAAGGACATAGTACAGAAAACAAGTTGATCTAGTTTAATCGAAAATGGCCAAAAATTCAAGTTAAAACCATATATTTGTTGCTTATATTTTCTTTAAACAACCATTCGCGATCATGTTTGTTGTGATGTAAGTATTACATGCCAAGACTGCAATAACATGTAAGGACTAAGAAGGGTAATTAAACGATTAAAGTTTCTTATTTTACTCAGGATAACAGTCTGACACTAGTCGATTTGATTCAAGGAAAATGGTGTAGACATAAACAAATCTTTAACTGATGCTATCTTTTTTTTTGGAAAAATGTAATTTAAAATTGAATTGAAGTAAACTATAGTGTAAATACCTATTTGTGGGTGAAGAGAATAGTTAACCTTTTTGAATGGTTCCAGAAATAGAATCGATTTTTGATACTTAACGATATCATTAGGGAATTGTACCTATAGCAGTGGTGTTTTTCAAACGTAGACCGTGTCAAACGCACCTATTCGGTTACATTCAAGAACCTTTTTAGGCTTCTTTGGACGGTTTACATCTGAAATTGGTTAGAAATTTCTTGGTCTTCGACGTCTTTGACTGGTTTCTCGCCTTACCCTTGCGCATTTTTCTTGTCCGGCAGGTCATAGCTGCAAAAAATATTGTAAAGAAACGCGACTGATCGCCCACAAATCTAATCTGGTACCTGAATCTAAATTATTTGGATTCACCTAATTAAGGTGAAGAATATATAAATTGAACCCAACTTCCTCCATGAAAACATCAACCAACCTCTACATTCGTTTCAATAATGCAATTCAACATTCTCGCTACCATTGCCATCGCCACCATGGCCGTTGCTGCTCCCGTTGCCGCTCCCGCTGCTGCTCCCGCTGCTATCGCCATTGCTGATGCTGCTCCCGTTGCTGCTCCTCTTACCATCACCACCGAAGTCCCCGACAAGAGAATCCCTGGTTCTGGTGTCGCTGATGTTGTTACTGGTAAGCAAAACATTGCTCAATGGGCTTTGAACCTTATCATGAGAGCTGCTACCGAAGTTGGTGAAGGTGCTCTTAAGATCGCCACTGTTGACCCCAAGTTTGAATTGCCCAAGTTTGTTATTCAATAAGCTATTCAATCTTTCTTTCTTTTCTTTTAAGACCAAGACTTAGGCTGGGCCGGAGCCTTGAAGTTTTGTCGAGTACAACTGAATAAATAAATTCTTAGTCTTATTCGTAGAATACGTTTTGTAGAATACGTGTGCCCCTTACGCTTACATCGATCTTACTTAGCCGATTTCTAAACTAGCGATTCTAAGCTTCAAAACGAATTCTTGGCACATGTATCATTTAACTTCGTACAGTATATAAAACCGCTATTTTGTTTGTCTTTTGAAATATTACCTTTTCCGGAATGCCAAGACCTTGGCGCCAAGCCCTTGGCATGGCTCATAAGAGAATGCTTCCACGGTGTCATAACTTAGCTTAACTGATATAATTAACGAACTAACGCTGGCTTGAATTCATATTTGTTATCATAAAATGTGAGTTTGATTTTGAGTCCGATATTGGAGATATCACAAACTCATAAGACACGGCTATTTCTGTAACATCACGTGACCATCATGGATCATGCAACTTCAAATCCGCCTATAATACCCCAAATTAAATTCATTTATGATTGAAACGTCAGAGAAAAGACTATGGGACCACATATTGATTAAGGTTCATATCTTTGGGGAGACGTTTGGACTTTTGATTACATTTTTATTTTTGTGCTGCATATAAGACAAAAAAATTATTTCGTGGAAATTGTGGCTCTTTTAATCATTAACAATTCCTTTACTTACTGAAAGCCATTGATATTGAGATGATATAAGGGAAACGAAACGAATACTACTTTCTGTAATGATGACGCGCCTAAGTTTGGAACGGTTAAATCAGTTACATATATGATTATTAAAACCAATGCCTATTCCGAAAGCAGCAGTGGGGAATGAATGCTAACCCAACACAATATCGTTTGTGATTTTTGTCTCGTGATACGAAAGTCGTTGAATTATTGGATTTAGGGCCAATTAAAAACTAGGGTGGATTCCAATATTTCCAGGAAATATCAACAAGTGGTAATATATTCTTTGATGAGAAACAATAGGACTATATGTCGATTGCTATCATCTGCCAAGAATCATACATGTTCAGCATTGAACGTATTACACCAGGTTTCAACAAATTTATCTTTGAAGAGAATGAGCAACCATTCACAGAAACAATGATTAGAATTTGATTTCAGCTATTATGATATTCAACTAATTGGTCCCGGTTCTGTGAAGAAATCATTTACACCTGATTTCAATATATGGTTACAGTCTCACAACTGTTGGATATTGAAACCAGTGAATAAATGGAACGGACTCAATATTGAACGCCTTTTTCACTAGACCTAAAACATTATCTGTCCACTTCGTTGAGTAATTGCTTTCAATGAGTTCAACGTATTATAACAACTTAGTATGTTGGTTAACATGAATTTGCTATCATGATAGTTGCTTAATAACCCTGTTGCTATCAAATTAATCTGCTTTCCTGCGTTCTCTCCTAAATCAGTTTATTGTAGCTAGTAGTCTGTTTCAACATACTGGCAGTGTCAATGGGAATGGCTTAGTAAATGAGACAAGAGGTTCAATAGATTGTTGGTAACAGAATCGGTCTAAAATACAGAACTTTGCTGATTTGGATCTTTGAGATCAACGATTACTCCCAAGCACAATGATTACATGACACTCAGCTACTAAAATAATATATTGTGATCTATAATATTGGTAGTTATCCTGTATGGACCTGATCATAATCTTCTCGTTTTATCGGGGCGACAACCAGTAAAGTTTTCATTGACACAGCCCATACTATTTAATTTGTAAATCTTTCAATCACATGATGACTAAACTGCGATGATCATCGTGATTCATATTTCTTTGTGACCCGTATCTGTTGATTTGTTTCCTGACTAAGGGAATTGTGGTGAGTAACATCCTAGTGACTAGAACTTGAGCTCTCCTACACATTGCCAGATGATATACCTATGTCATCCAATGGCATTGTGGCCGAGTGGTCTAAGGCGGCAGACTCAAGAAAGCTTCGGCGATCTTCTCAACCAGAAGTTGGGGTTTCTGTTATCGTAAGATGCGCGTGTTCAAATCACGTCGATGTCATGTTCTTTTTGTTTATCCAATACTTCGGTTATGATAATTTTTTTATTCGATTTCTTGAGAAAATTCACTGAAAATATCAAATGACAAAAAGAATAATGGACAAAAAGAACATGCGAATTTTGTGGATCGAACACAAGACCTCCAGATGTCAGTGACCGAAGTTGACTTCAGTCTGGCGCTCTCCCAACTGAGCTAAATCCGCTTTGATGGCAGCAGGTGTCACAAATTGATACAAACCAGGGCTCATATTACATAATTGGGTTCCAGAAAATAGGAAAATTATCAGACCCGAAAGAGAAGCAAAATAACAAGGATAACACCAGTGAAGCGAATAGATGTATTGCAAGAAGAACATTAGTTACGACCGATGTTCTGAGGGGTACCTCGTGACCACATCTGGATTATATTACAAAGCGATGCGACGGTGAGAAAATTCTTCAATGGTAACTAAGCATTAGTAGGATCTCAACCGACATTCCAAAAGAACCAAATCATTATACACACGATGTGTTAAGAGAATATGGGATCGATGACGATGCTACCATAATCGCCATCCTCATCACAGATCTTAAGCCATCTGTTGCCGGTTAAGTGCCAGACGATTCTTTTTACCCGATAAGGCTACAGCTGGATAGAAATATGTCTGAATTGGAAAGGAGATTACAGCTCAAAGGATGATTTGTTGCCTATAACGTAACGATTCTCGTGATCGATATTGTTGACTGGTTACTCGCCTTAAGCAGGACGATTGAAGTATATTGATTCACATTAGACAGAAACATATACGACCCTTTAGGATAAGTTCAGAGAATTCCGTATGGATAATGAAAATGCCATAACTTGCTTAAAGAAGTCTATCAAGAGTACACGGTCGGTTACGAACTATGTGGTGGGGAATGAAACTGACATGAAGATACTAACGGTAGGACAAAATTCTTCTGAGATGATAGAAATATAATACTCGTAGAATATCACATAAAATAACATTAACACTTTCTGGCTCGGTGATTATAACAAGTGAAAAAAAATTCAAAAAACAAAGCCCAATGCGGGGCTCGAACCCGCAGCCTTGAGATTAAGAGTCTCACGCTCTACCGATTGAGCTAACCAGGCTTTTTCTGGCCGAAATTTTGGTCGGTTTGACGTCCGCTACCAAACAGCTTGTGACTCTATGAAATTTGAAGGACACACCTTGTTGATTTTATCAAGAAAACTACGTGCAAGATAGTTCGTCGAACTGAGCACACATGTAAAGCTATCCAAGTAACTTGTATACCCGTTCATTCAAAATAAACTGCTTCGAAAAACGGCAATGAACATAATAAGACGAAAGCATATATTTTTACTTAATCATTGAATTTGGTTACAAAACCATTAATGCCATAACTACACTGGTTATCTTGTAGGATCTTACAGGAATTGGGGAATTAGGTTTAGGTACATTTCTGATCTCTAAAGGGTTAACAGAAAAAGTTAAATAAATTGAGTTTAACGAAATGTATTATGGCAGCTTGTTGGATCCATGTACAAGGAAACTAAACGGAGCAACTGGTTGGTTGCAAGGGTATTGACCTACGAAATTCAGGGACAGAACACAAAGTGTGTTTTTAGGAGGATAGAACGTGTTCGGCTTCAACAGTAGGATTGTTTCTGATTAACCCCTAAATATGATGTACACGGAGAGTTTTTATAATAATATAATGCAGAAAAAATAAATAAGAAACACTAATATAAACTAATTGAAGTATGTTATTATATCTCAAGTTACCTTTTATCTCACTAGTAAACAACAAAGGTATTCTTACCTCTATGTTTAATTCTAAATTTAAATTGGTATTGTGTCTCATTGGTAGAAACAGTTTTAGAACCCTGACTTTATCATTATCTTTTGAGTCCACTTTTTACTGCATTAACGAAAAAATGGTTTGAAAATATTAACATCACCAAGATTACAGTTGAAGATTTATCAGATTAGATCTTGGTAATGCCTAGAATCAAGAAGTACAGACAGAATAGTACTACCAAAGTAACCCCTACTTTAAGTATTAGGTTGCATAAAACTACCCCAACTTCGATATTCACTGGTGCCCACTCCCTATATAGGGGAGGTTCAGACCCGTAAAGAAACGCCGCAATCATTAGCTTCCAACATAATGAGAACCACTTTGTGGTTTAAACCTCCTTCAGGTGGCAAACTACTAGCAATTCATAATTAGTACTAATACTAATACCATGCCGACAAGCGACAGCTATCTTTGTCTTACCAACTTCGAAACAGTAGTATTAAATAAAACTTAATATTTACTTTTGACATTCAATGTAAATCTGAAAGACCCCCTTTTATGTTTTAGGAAGTATTTCCACAAAATAATTGTTTTCGATACCTCCCGAATGCAGTTCGCAGGGATCACAATAATTAAACAAAGGGACTATTGTATTGATTGATTTGTAAGATATGTCAAACAATTTAGGAAACACTAATGCAGCCACATTAAGAAGTATAAATGCTTAGGAGTTGACCGTTATTTAGTATCAAATAAGATGCTTCCGTTACAAACACTTTTAACCGTGGCCGCCGCCCTCACTACTGTTAGCGGCTTAGTTATCAGAAATGATGAACACAAAGTACTTTCTTATCCTTTGAATGCCAAGAAAGTAACCAAAAAATTATCAAATGAACTTTCAACTAAAAACGGTCTTCATGCAAGATCTTTTCCTGAAAGTAACCTCGACAGTGGTAATTATGTTATTAACATCGGTATTGGATCAAAGTCAAATACCATTGAGGTTACTCTTGACACAGGGTCTTCCGATTTCTGGGTTGACAAATCCCAATTACCCGACAAAGGTGGTTGGGTATCCAACGGCAAACCTTTTAAGATCACTTATACCGATAAAAGTTCCACCAGTGGCACTTTTGGGACTTCTAATCTCTTCCTAGAAGATGGGGTCGAAGTTACCAATGCTGAATGGGTGTTAGCTGATAATATTTCTGACGCAGTGTCAGATCAAAAAGGTCTTTTGGGGGTCGGTAAGGTTCTGAATGAAGGTCCCACTATTAACGACTATGGGCCCAGTTACCCTAATTTTACTCAAAAGTTGAAGGACGAGGGGTTGATTTCAACGAATGGGTATGCGTACTCTCTTTCTACCTCAGGAGGCCATATCATTTTTGGTGGGTACGACGCCAACAAAGCGAGTGGACTGTTAACTCAAGTTTCCAAGGCGGATTCTTCGTTAGACCTATATGATTCGGGGATTCTTTCGCTGATCAAATATGGTTCTAATTCTTATACCCAATCACTTTCCGTTATCTTTGATACCGGTACCACTTTGAACTACCTTCCTACGGAAGTTATTGAGGCTTTGAATGTACCCGGTGTGTACAATGATGGTCAATATTACTTTACTTGTGATCCTGATCCCAGTAAGTATGTATCCTTCTTCTTTAATGGAGCTGAAATCAGGGTTCCTTTTACTGATTTGCTGGTCGATATAATTGATGATGACGGGAACCCTATCGGAATATGTCTCTTTGGCATTCAAAGCACTACAGGATTCAACATTCTTGGTGACGCTTTCTTGAAATCAGCTTACGTTGTTGTTAACTACGATGCTGATACTGTTCAAATTGCTCCAGTTGACACTTCTTCGACCACTGAGAATGTTGTTGCTTTATAAATGACTGAAGTTGTTAGAGTAACACCATATTTGGTGCGGAACTTTTTTGTTCTTTAGTGCAGTCTTGACCATCATTGCACGGGTTCCTGAAATTAGTTATGCAACAAGAAATAGGAATACACACATCCTACACTTCAATGTAAATCACCCCTTTACCTTAAGGTTCCAAAACCCCCAAAATTATGCACAACCATCACCAAACCCACTTTGTAAGAATTTCGTTACCTTGTGACCAAGAACCCTTGAGACACAGTTCCCCTAGAGAAACACAGAGTCGAGTGTTCCACCTAAAACATTGAGATTTCTGTTCCCTGTTTTTATTAATTACCACAACATGCTTAAACAATTATTTTACTAGAATATTTATAGCTTTGTGTCAGGAACTATTTTTTTGGCCTCATCCTTCTAGTGGGTCATTTAGTTAGCTTTTCTCCAAAGTCAAGGTAACGCAGATGTTCTTTTCAGAAACAAACTGATTCTTTTGAAAAGCAACTATGTCAACCATATCAGCTATGGACTGTTAAACAACTTCCTAACAATTCAGATTTCCTAATGTGCCAGACCTGAAGAATTGCTGTTCATTCAATATTTAATAACCACTGAAGAACACGATTAAAGGCAATCTGTGATATCATTTTGTGAAATTTTTAGGGGTGACACAAATGGGGTTTTAATGGAGGTTACTCTTACAGTATCTCAAAGTCAGGTGCTAGTCTTAGGTTGTATTTGATAATAAATTAGTAAGGCTCTAAATTATTGCTTATATTGCGTGTCTATAAAATTCTATTAGTTATCCGTATCTATCAAATTCATTTTTTAATTGTTCAAGAGGTACATGTCACCGCCTAACCAGTCGTTAGACATGGGACGGAACACAACGTACCATCCAGATTGTAAGGCATCAATGTCGTGGCTGGTCCGTTCAATACATCTGCATGGCGAAACATTTTGAGATAACAAGTTAATGGTCTTGCCTTCGACGCTTTCAACGATTGCGGTGTGGTCGGGACTACCGTAACCCCAGACACCTCCATCAACGAGGATTTTAGCAGACCGGTATTGAATAATATCACCAGGACGGATTTCGTCACGGTTCAAGTTGAATTGTTGGTTTCCATTCCCGTCGGCCACAGCTTCAAAGATAGGGTAACCATGGATATATTGCTTCAGGACCATATTGTTGTTGGAAAGGACATGATGAACCATGGCCCAGCATTCACCACCGTCAATGCTGTAGCCAACGTAGTCAACAGCAAACTTTTGAACGATCGATCCGTAGTTATTTGAGGCATCGATCAATGCAGCTGTGTCTTGGCTTTCCCACAAAGGAGAAGCCTTAAGTTTAGTGGTGTCCAAGTTAGCATTGGAAGGGTCATCGGTCTTGTACGACACCAAGTATTTCCAAACAGATAAATCATCTAATCTGACATAGTTGGTGATTTCGGAGTCACCACCAATAGACCACCACTTATCAACATCCAACCCCGAGAAACTCAGAGGGTATGCACCGAGATCGGTATACCATTGAGTAGACATTTCACCATCGGGGATGTTGTCTTGATTCCGAGAAAGCAATTGGAAAATGGGGTTGTTACTGTCATGGTCGTTACTAGGAGAACCGTAGTTCCAATTAGACGAACTCGATCCACTAGAAACATCAGTAGCAGCTGATGAAGATTCCAAATTGAGGTTCCGGCTTTCAATCCATTCTCTGGGACTCAATCTCCAGTTATAATTGTCATGAGCAGACACACAAGCAGATACAGCGAAGGTAGTAAGCAAAGTAGAAATCTTCATGTTTGAATGATGAGGAAACGAGGGAAAGTCTAGGGATATTTATATTGACACGGATCGGCATTGAAAGATGATCTACATTCACCCCGGTATCGGGTATGGCTGAAGACTTTTCCTCGAATTAAGGTTATTCTCTTGCATCATCATCTCGACTGGTTAAATAATATTTCAAACCCCTGGATGAAATTAAAAAATATCTCGAACAATGTAATTCAGTCTCGCTCAAGTGAAATACTAGTAATTATATGTTTACTATACTTCGGTTATTTTGTATTCAATTATACCCTTTTCATTTTAAGCGGGACTTCTTGTTACTATAGTGGCCATTTAGTTCCTTTAGTTCCTTTAGTGTTTTTTCATCTGCAATCGAAGCTCAATATTTTGGGGTGTCCGTTTTGATTGTCGTTCTAGTGCATTTAAACCTTAATTTGCAAAATCTATATGCAGACAGATCATATTGTTCCACGATGTTATTCCGGGGAACGAGGCATGGCATCTGTTGACCGTTTTGTCTTGAAAGACACCGAATTAGACAATACCGTTTGCTGGGATGATTTACAATTAAGAGAAGTCCCAGTTCACTCCGTATACTTGTGGTTATCATTAAAGTTGAAAGAAGGGTCTAATGACTAGCTAAACTTAAGTTTTAATCAAATTAACACTTCATAGCCACGGATGCACTAATCGCCGGATGTGTCAAGAAAACAGTGTCTCAAATGCATGTGCATATTTGATGCCGTTTGTATTTAAGGTTTGACAACCGGAGTACCGGTAGAAAGCCTCTTGTAAAGATCATGACATGCATTACGCAGTTATCAAGCCATTTAGACAACTACAACATCGGAGGACTTGCGATTTATGACCCTTATTACTAATTGTCAAATCAAGTCTTTATCACTCCTCCTTTATAGAGATTCAATAAAATGTGTTATGAATGTATGGAGATGGAAACTGTTGCCCCATTTCGGAAAGTAGGTACACCTGCAACGGTATAGGAGAGTACCGGATGTAACTCGACTTCCATTACATGAAGTTGAATCCCTTTTACTTGTGCAGATTCGCTTGAGTGCTTATCCCTGTCGAGGCTGTTCAGAATTTGTAAAGAATTGCCGAGCATTGAAATGAATCGGGGTTATGGATTTCACATGAAACAAGGGATATTATGATGGTCTCAGTAATGACAAGGGAAAGTATCCTCTAATTGCAGCTCTGAGTATGCACCGGATCCATGATCAACAAAATTGTGGCAAACTGTTGCAAGCATCAAAACAATTGCTTATCTGATGGCTATTAGACCCCAGGAATACATTTCACCCCCTTTCATTCGCAAATTTTCGTTTCCACTTGATCAACATTTTGGGTCATAACTCAATCATTACATGGGAAACAAATGCATGGAAGGGCTCAAATGGTAGATATGATTGAATTGTACAAGAAATACAGAAAACCTTGGATGAATTTTAAATAAATTCGTCCCTTTCTTCCATTTCCAACGTACGCACTCTGTAGCGCACCATGTGGTGACTTTCACAGTGAATAGAATTCATCAATGTGTTTTAATCGATGGAATAGCCCAAAATTAATCTTCTTCTTGGTTTAAATATGGTGCAATCATTGTATATGAACAGGGTAGTTCATGGCTAAGGTGGCCTTGGTGGTAAACAGTTGATCGCACTCACGGAGAAAATTTAACGCCGCACGGTAATCAGATCAAGTGGAATAAGCATAAGACAAGAATACCAGGAATGGCCAGGTAGGTTAATTTTGACGAAACCAATTTATTTAGAATTGAGTTAAAAATATCTTTTGCGTTTCCTTTGACTTTGATTATTAACGCAACCCCCCTTTAGCCATTACCAAGAAAACACCATGCAAACGGAGTAGGCTAAAATAGACGGTTTAACAGTCAGGCCACCTTTGATAGTTAATTGGCGTTGACTGGGAGCTTTCCTACAGATTAAACTTTAAACCTTGTAA
>JAJMLP010000102.1:0-30480 GCA_030569815.1 Diutina ranongensis (nom. inval.)
AAAGTGGGGAGGGGGCGGGGGGGTAGGGGGTTACGTCACTTCGAGCATTATACGTTGGATTGCTATGATGTATTTACTATTACATTGTCATCAATTATTCATGGTAATAGTAATAGCGATTGAACTACCCCCAATTAACATCACTAATTGACGTTAACTTTTCTTTTATTTGATTAATTTTTAGTTTCTGTTTTTGTTTTTTTTTAGTAAAGGCTGATCAATGACAAAATTAATTTTTGTAATCTATATCATGTATCATGTTGTACATTGCTATCTCTTAACGTCATAAGCGACAGGGGTACACATGCTAATTTATTGGCATCCAATTAAATTAACAATGATCATGATGATCAATTGATTATAATTATAATTGATTCAATTCAATTGATTGATAATTTATTTATTTTAATTATTAAATCATTACTTTTTTTTATTTTTCCTTCCTAACGGTTAATGATCACCAGCCAGTCAATCCCCCACAGTTTTAATAATTCCGGCATCAACAATGGCGGTATGGTGTTGATAGCAACTAAACCTAATAGCCACAAGTGGCAAATTATCTATGATGTAACCAAAAACATATTTTTTTTTTGACTATAAATACACCAGCAATTCTTCAAATAAAAATTATCATTATTCGAATTTAAATAAATATGACTGACTCCGGAAGACAAGACATTGGTGACAAGATTAAGAGCGCCGTCATCCCTGACTCTGCCAAGTCCACTTCTGGCAAGATCTCTGACGATGTCAAGGGTAAGGCTGATGATTTGGTTGGTAAGGTCCAACCCGATGACACCAAGCTGATTGGTCAAAAAGTGTCCGACGCCGTGTTTGGTGAAAAGAAGTAAATATTGATGTATTTATGTTGATTACATGATTCAGTATTGATTTTTTGCAATCGTAGTACCAAAAAACGCGTCTGGCGATCGACGCCGCACTCAATCGCGTTAATCGGTGATCGCGTTGATTATACCTACCACCACCACCACCATCATGTCGGGGGAACAAGCATACCTCGATCTTTGTCAACGAATCATCAATGAAGGTGAATTCCGTCCCGATAGAACCGGTACCGGTACCCTCGCGTTATTTGCCCCTCCCCAACTTCGATTCGACCTCTCCAATGATACCTTCCCTTTGTTAACGACAAAACGGGTGTTTATCAAAGGTATCATCCATGAACTCCTTTGGTTCGTAGCAGGATGTACTGATGCCAAGAAGCTTAGTGATTTAGGAGTGAAGATCTGGGAAGGTAATGGTCTGAGACAATTCTTAGACTCATTAGGTCTTACTCATCGACGCGAAGGTGATTTGGGTCCGGTGTATGGGTTCCAATGGCGACACTTTGGTGGAGAATATACCGATTGTGATGCTGATTATACCAATAAGGGAGTTGATCAATTGGCAGAAGTGATTCATAAGCTCAAAACCAACCCTTATGATCGTCGAATCATCTTACTGGCATGGAACCCAGCAGCATTTGACCAAATGGCATTACCTCCATGTCATATGATGTGTCAATTCTTTGTATCATTCCCATCCGAAGGTAAACCAAAGTTATCCTGTCAAATGTATCAACGACTGTGTGATATGGGACTTGGGGTTCCCTTTAATATCGCCCTGTATGCGTTATTAACCAAGATGATTGCCCATGTCGTCGATATGGATTGTGGTGAATTCATCCATGTCATGGGAGATACCCACATCTATAACGATCACATCGAAGCATTAAAAGAACAAATCACAAGAACCCCCACCCAATTCCCAAAGTTGAAGATCACCCGGTTAGTAACCCTGATCGATGATTTCAAATATGAAGATTTTGAAATCATCGATTATCATCCTCAAGGAGCAATTAAAATGAAGATGAGTGTATAGAAGTTAAAAAAATAATCATTAGGTATTTATTCTTCAAATGCAAATGGGTCGGGAGCCGATGGCGTCGATGGTGGTATCGTATTAGTTAGGTTGGCTAATGGAGGTCGTTTCCCTTGACGGCGACGCTTCTTAGGTTGGAGTTCCGATTTGGTGGAGGTAGGGGGATCATCAATTGAGGTTTCAATTCGACCAGGGGCAGAGATCACCAATGATGGTTGTTCTTGAGAAGACAGGTCTCGTTGACGCTTTTGCGATCCCGAGATGATGAAATTATACATGTTATCACCAACGGCATCGACAAATTTCAGTTGCAGACATCGGCGTAACTTGGCCAGAAGTGGAACCGGGGCATAATTGACGGGTTTTGTCTTTCGACGAGACATTCTTGGAGGAAGATCACTTTCTTTTGAAGGTACTTGAGATACCAGATCAATTGGTGGAGGCATCATTGAATTCAGTAACGATTCAATGATGGTTTTCGATGATGATGCTTTGCTTTGATCTCCTTCCAAATTCCCCAGTCGGTGAGATCGTTGTTGAGGTGATCCCATCTCCAGAGATTGAGGTGGTGGAGATAATTGTCGTTTTGGAGTCAGGGAACTAAAATTGCTCAGGATTTCCATCAGTTTCATTGCATCTTTATTAATCGCCACTGGAGACAACTTGCTTGAAGAATCATTCCTCCGAGGACTAAGTACCATCGCACTACTAGGATGACCGCCTCGAATCGGTGACGTTAATAATAACGGTGGTTGTTGATGATTAATCGGCTTTTGCTTTCGAGGAATCGAATCACCACCATTAATAAATTGTGACGCCGATCCTCGACGACGATGTTTCATCTTTTCAATCTCCAGGATTTGTACTCTCATCATCAGTTCAAATTGATTCAAATTCCCCCAGTTTTCCCCATCCAATTCTTCTAATCTTCGCTTTAACTCCTGTACCTGTTGTTTGAGTTGAGTCATTTGTTGGTACTGTTCCTTATTATTCGATTCCACTTCAATTAATCTCTTTTGAAGGACATTTTTCTCCTTGACTAGCGCTTGGTTATGTAAAAGATATCGAGTGTTCGATTCCTGTAATTGCATGATCACCAGCTCTTCATCTTGGTTAAGGTAAGGTTGACTGTCTCGTAGTACCATCAGTCTTTGCAGGTATCTGCTCAGACTGGGATGGCCGATCAGCGATTTGCGGGCCATTGTTTATTTAGGTGGGATTGATTTGGTAGACACTTTGTTGTTGTGATGTTCTGCAACAAGCGCGGCTCAGAAAAAGGAATTATGGGAGACGAGGGCACTATTTCAATGATGGGAAAAGTGGTTTTTGGTTAGTTGTTTTGATAATAATTGGGGTTGTTATTTATTTTGATTCAAATAAATTTTTTTTTGGTTAGGTTTTCTTTTTTAATTTAAAATTAGTTTATTTTTTTGTAAATATTTACCAAAATTAAAGAAAAGGAGAATGTAAACATCATCAACCCAAATTAATATAAAAACCCCAATATCCTCTACCTATTCCATTTTCACCAAATCTTACCCTTACAAAAACCCTACCAAAAACATCCAAAAAAAAATGCCCACCTGCACATAACCGTCACCATCAGTTTAATATCGTCTACTACACTACCATCCTTCATCAACCACCAATGTCACCACTGCCCCTCTACATCAAAACTAACGCGTTACAACGTCTTATTAAAGAAAAAGATATCTACCAAGGAGAAATCACCCAACAAAAAGAAGTGGTGGATAAATTAAAGTCTAGTGGCGGCGATGGTTACGAATTGAAAAAACAAGAACAAATATTAGCTGAAGCTAACCGGATGATCCCTGAACTCGACAAAAAAATTACCATTCATCGGGAAGCTCTTCAACTGTATTTATCCCTGTACCTGGGTGATGAAGATACCAGTGATGCTAAAAAGTTATTAGCTTAAATGTCATTTAATCTATGTCGTCCCCAATAACTATTTAGTAATCCAAAACTTCCAGTTCTTCACCATCAAAATAACAAATCATCTTCACCTTGAATTCATCGGCAGCAACCCCAAATTGTTTCAAAATGAGCGCTTGTCTCACATCCAACACATCACCCTTGTTACACACATGGAAAGGTTGACTAAGGGTGATTTTACCATTCTTCATCTTGGTGGGCATCTTATACTTGTTTCTAAGGGTTTCTTCCAATGAATGCAGCATGGGGACATCTTCTTCACTGGGGATTTGCCCCCCTCTTGAATAGATGATCCCTTCAGGGATGGTGAAATCAATAGGAGATTTTGATTTAGCCCTCAGGTAATCCGACTTGACGTATGATTCAAAATATTCTTTGACGGTGGTGGGGGGTTCATTGGTAAACAATAACCCAGGTAACCCTCCATCCAATTTCTTCAGCAATTGTGACAAGTTATCCTTGTATTCTTCTTCAACCGAGTCCCCAAGAGCCTTTTGTAATACTCGGCGTTTACCCATGATTAATTTCGACCCTGTCCATTCTTGTCTTAATTCTTGTAATACTGGGGTCCGTACATCATCGAGTTGAAGTACCCAAACATAACGGTAGTTATCAAGGGCAGCTCTGACGTCATCAAAGATCCGTTCTTTATTTTCTTTCCCCTTTTTATCGGTTTGAGCTAAAGTAACAAGCTTGGATCTCTTTGAACGAGGCATGGATGGATGGATGGATGGATGATGCGATGAGTATCAATCGCACTATCACCTGGCGTGCGGGTCGACAAGGGTTCTGAATCACGTGCACCACCACGTGACCTAATCCACTTCAGTATCTAATTCATGAGGCAGAGGTAATTTTCGACAATCCATATCGACTAATCCCACCATATGACTATGAATAAGTACCAAACAATCATTAACCAATCTTTCCTTGGTTATTTCTGGTAAATCCCTCCCATTTAAGAATACTCTCAGCAACATCAAATAAAGTTCAACCAATTCCATCGCTAATGGCGTCCATTTTCGAGTAGTGGGGATTTCATAATATTTAGTGGGCAGTGATGGAGTTCCTGGATCGATTTTCCGAGGGATACTTGAGTTGTGATGGGTAGATCGATTAACAATGGTGATGATATCAATTAATGCTTGGGCAATTTGATAACCACAAGTATATTCCAATTCCAAAGCATCAGTATCGATGATTTCTCCCACAATGGCTTCATGATTAACATAGATATGTTCTTTAAGACTATCAAGGGCGATCTTATGGGTCAGAGTTCCACCCGAAGTTGGTACGAGGAATAACCGACGAATAATGGGTAAGAAGACAATGGGGAACAGGGTTAATGGATCAAGACCACTAACCAACTTTTTTAAACTTGGTTCGACTCGTGGGAGGTGACAATCAAATAATAATGTCACCATTCGACTAAGGTATCGCACATGATTAGGACATTGATAATTATGATGAAGAAGGATATCTATCACCAAATTAATATATCCACAGGCATTATCTACATTGGTAATAAACTGAGGTTGTTCGATATAATGTAATAATTCCTCGATATGATGATTATACATCACTTCACTATGATCATTAATGAGTGATTGATAATAATCCAATTTATCTTGATTAACTGGAGCAAATGGAGGATTATAAAGATCACTCATATCATGTAATAGAGGTGGGGTTGGTGATTTGGTCATCTTTGCTCGAGGAGCATTAATGGTGATGATTGAAGGTTGAGGACTTGATAATCGGGATATCTTGGTTGATTCGAGGGTGAATGTAGGTAATTTCATTGGTCGAGGGAATAATAATGGTGAAAGGGTATCGGGGGTATCGGGGGTTTCATCGGGGGTTTCCTCAATGGTTTCCTCTAAGGTATCATTGGGAGTATCAGTATCATGGGTATCTTCTTCAGCGAGTAGAAATACTGAACCCTGTTGAGGCGACGTCTCACTACTATCATCTCTAACCACCCTAGTATACGTATGTGCCACCATAGGCACTGTATAATCAACTTTTTCATCATCATCATCCTCTTGATCAAACACAAACTCATAATCAACCCCTAACCCTCGTTTCACCGAATATTGCCAATGGACATATGCCATTGCCATAATAAATATTGTAAATGTCATCATCGTCAATACTGGTAATACCATTGATGGTTGATTTGAACCATCCTCGCCTTCCCCCTCCTGTGGAGGAGGTAACAGTAATACCACTGGTGGTGAGGGTAACTGAGGAGTCAGAGATACCTGTAGCCATAATAACATGATATCAGTTAATACCTGATGAAAATATGATATAATACGATCGATTAAGGACGGTAGTTTCATCGTAATTGATATTAGGGTTATTGTTAATGATCACTTGACATTAGTGCTTGGTATTGGGTTATATGCAGGGGGAAACTTCCAAGGGTCCAACTACCTACTACTTAACCAAGGTGTGGGGGATGCTACAACGATATTGACTTTATTCTATTATATGCAATGGTCTATTTCAGCTAAACCTGGCTGATGACCACAATTGATATCCATCAAACACCTTACCAATCGCCAGAAACAATCGGTTGTCTGGCCACGGGGACGTTTCTTTGATATTTGGTCCCCCCAGGTCTAGAAGCAGGAATATAAGGGTCAGGGTGTTTCCATTCAGCGAGCTTTTGCTTGGTTTTATTAATCACTTCTTCCAATTCTTCGACATCGGCAATGTGCTTGTTGGCATCAAAGGCGGCGCGAATTTCGAGGGTCTTGGCTCTATAAGCATCGAACTTGAGGGAAGAATCAAAAGCGGTTCTAAGGGCTTGACGGAACAACAGGGCCACCCGCTTGGAATTGGCTTCGGTGAAGGGAAGCACTGGCGAAGACATGGTTGACTCGTGCTTGAAAAATCAAAGATAAAATGATTGGTTGCGCGGAGTGCGGCGGAGGGTAACATCGGTGCAGCAATGCTAATATGTAGGAGGCGACACAGAACTAACCATCAATATAACCAACGTCCATGGCCAATCCCCAGAGTGACGATTAGTTTAATTGACATAAGAATGATGGTGTGATCTCCTGTGGTGATAATCATTGGAGGATCAATTACTTCCCTTTGATTATCAGTGCCCATTGGCAGCATGGGACATCACCATAGTCAACATCAGATAACTATGAGTGGGGGGATAATCAGGACCTCAGGCTTCTTGGTTAACAGTTGAGGAATCCCCCAGATGAATAGCTTCAGCACTAAACCGAGCCATAGGACGATAACTATGAAAGTATGGTGCAAAATGGCGATAACGAGGGATTCTAGACCAACTCTTCCAATACATCGTCAACCATGGTTAAGTTAACGTTAACCTGTGGCAAGTGACATACAATGGAGAACTTCATGAGGAATTGGTGAATATATTCACTATTGGCGTCTTCCCAACCATGTATCACCTTGGTCAATGACCGTAGCCTGTGGCATTGAAAGTATTAGATGCAATCGCTGTCAATGGTGAGGGGTACTATGGTACAAGGTGACGTTAATTGGCATTTCATCATTCCCAAGTGATTAAATGGGGATTCATTAATTAGTATTGGCTGAGATAATCACATTTGCCAATGAATGGTAAAGATGAGTGGGTTAACTATTTTTGGAAATACGTTCCGGAAAAGGGCATACTCATGGGATCAGAATTGTCTCCCAAGACTTGAGTCGCTACCAATGATCTGTTACCTATCTCAATTGTCTGGTACGATCATCGGTATCTTCAATGGTGACCATCATGAAACAACCCCATATCCTTATGGTACGCCAGAGCATCGTTTCCACTTTGGAAAGATTGACCCAATGAACCAATCGTTTCCACCTTTGACACCGTTCAAAATCAAAGATGACGATGAAAGAGGTTCTTACACAGTCAACGATGATATGGTCATGATGTCAATTTATTATACCCTCCTTGACTTCTTTTGAACTTTGTGCCCTATTACACCATCACCTTGTCCCTGACTAATGAGAGATCAATCGTCTTGTTATCTTAAACTACTCAAGTTTCCGATTTAGGTTTCCTATTACCTACCATTCAATTCAATTGTCTTCATGGTGGTTGAGTGGCCACCGATGCCTGCCAAGCTAGCCAAGATAATCAGAAGATATGATAAGGCTGACTATCAATACTACTTCCGGGCAAAATTACCAATCAAGTATCTTTCTCATCTAATGGTGAGGTTATTAACCCCAATGACCAATAGACAACTACCACGTTATTAATTCAACTATTGGGGTTATTGTTACTCGGGATCATCACCAAAGTTAATGGTGATGCCACTCCCGACGTTTTATCTCCATTTCCTCATCGAATGGGTGATATCGTCGACTGTTTCGGACTCGGTCAACTATGGTTACGAATCGTCGCCAGAGTCAAGAATACCATCAAAACTTGATTGGTATCGTGTGAGCATCAACGTGGTTATCGTTTAGAGTCCAACAGGAGTACAATGGTTATGTTCTAGGCTTTATTGGTGTCGTTTTATCATTAAAAAGGGTGGTATCCTCACCCCGGTGATGGATGGTTATTAGTAAGGTGAAACATCGAGGTCTCGTCCGCTCTACGTGGATATCGTTAATATCCCCTTCATCCAGTAACCCTTCATCCAGTAACCCTTCATCCAGTAACTTTACCTTGGCTTCCATCCCAATCCAATCCCGATGAAGAAGAAGTGGTCACCCTATAACCCCAATAAGAAGCCTATACAGTGCTGGCATCGGTGGCAATTGGCATATGCCATTGATAAGGACCTCCAGGAGAAGGATGATGATATTTTGCCCATCTATTATAACTGAGGCGATTGTTGATACTCAATTATTGGTGTTTAAACAGCTTCAATTGGAAGATTTGATTGCTACGGTATTCCTACGGTATCCAAAGTGAAATCAATAATGGTGGATGGAGTGGTTGAACGGCTTCTTCAAGAAGAAGTGATCGGTATCCCAAATGATCTTTGTCATCACCTCCTTCACCAATGAGAGGAATTAAAGCAAAAGATATATCAATACCGCCATCAATTGGAGATGAATCATTGGTAAATCATTTCATTGGTGGCCACCGAAGATGGCGAAGATGGCGATGAATTCGAATGATTAAAACAAAAAATTCTCCGCCGAAGTACCCATGAGACGCCAACAAACCCTCGGTGATAAACTCCAAAAATACCTTAAATTTATACCCTAATGCCTAGGGTTAGTGTAGGTGGGGTTAGCGTTAGAGTTGGTGGGTTAGGAGTATCTGGGGTTAATGCCTAGGGTTGCCTGGAGTTAGCGGTATTGGTTAGCGGTATGAGATTAGCGGTATTGGTTAGCGGTACGTGGGGTTAAGATTACCTGGAATTAGCAGTACCTGGGGTTAACAGTACCTAGAGTATGTGGGGTTAGGATTACTAGGGCAATCCTATCCCACAGGCGATGATAGAAATGCCATTCATGTTTGACCATTGCGGTTATTACAACTGGCTGGCTTTGATGGTATTATGATCGGGTAAATCCCCAGGGACCGCTTAATACATTGGTGGGGGAATTAAAGGCCTCTATCCCTCTTGGCGGTATGTTGAATCAAACTGATTTACACTACATCATCATGACGAAATATGTACGTGGGGTTAGTACGTGGGGTTAAGACTATATGGGGTTAGTAACTGAGGTTAGTTACTGGGGTAGTAACTGGGGTAGTACGTGGGGTTTGTACGTGGGGTAACTGGGGCTAGTAACTGGTTAGGAGTACGTGGGGTTACTGGCCACTGTGGGGTTAGCAGTACCATGGGTTATAGTACGTGGGTTAACGTAACTGTGGTAAGCAGTACCATGGGTTATGTAGCACCTGTAGTCATGTAGTAGATGTAGTCATGTAGTAGATGTAGTCATCCAGTAGTCACCTAATATCTCGCTACCATGATAACCATAACACCGCTGAGATACTATCACACTCACTGTTATTGTTATTACCCTAGTGTTTGTAAACACCCTAATGAGTCTCCTTAGTATCCGTTCCAATGAGTCCCCTTTGTCCGAATCACCTTAGTATATCATAAGCCCCACCGTCGTTATCGGAGTTAGTGACATCTCAATTATGACCCCTGGTATTGACCCCATTGAAAATAGAACCTAAATATGGGTATCGACAGCAGTTATGCAGGTACTCAATCACAATCTCCCAGTTACTTTAAACCCCTCACCTTCAATGATATCGCCATTACTACCTACTCATCGCAGATATCATGTTTCGGTTATATAATCACTCGATGTCATGCATCTCCTTACAAAAAAATAAATAAACATCGGTGCAGCAACCATCTCGATTCATGCTTGGGAGTAGCAATGGGTAAATTTATCATGCATATAGATTTCACAATTCAAGAAAACTTTGATGGTGATCATCTCACGTGATTGAGGTATCCCTCATTCGTTCCCCTCTGGAGTTTAGCTTCGAATATTTTTTAACTATAGAGAAATTGTTGCTAATAGTTAAACCCCCCTTCAACAAAACCACCACCAACCATCACCCCCTCTAGTCGCCCCACAATTCGGCGGGAGGTTTGTCCCCTTACATTTTCTGACGTTCGAGGCGGGATAATTTATAATGCCTCAATTATCAACTGATGCGCCAAACCCCGACACCCTCACCACATCATCGTGTTAAATTTCAGGTCAGGGTTCACCTAAGGGGACACATTGCCATCTCATTCAATAATATCGTCAATTATGACACAAAACCCCTCGTTAACCTCCCTTAGCCTCCAATTGACGTATCGTCATCAATTGTACATTACAACCAAAGTGTTCCATCGCCCACAGCAAAAGCTTATGCACTTGCTAACTGTAATCAACAATCTGGGGAAATAATCGATGATTTAAATGGTTATGGAAATTGGTAATAGTTAATCAGTAATGGTTAATGGTTAATCGTTGCTCGTAACCCCTCTACCACTCATAATAATCAACAATGATATAGTCACCGGCGAATACCGTGCATCGCCGGTATCGTTAATGTCAGGTAACCCCCGTATACGCTAGCATTACTCCACCGCCGTTTAAAATAAATAACCATTAACCATCGACATAACGACGGGTTTAGCCTAATCCCGTTTAATGGACAAAGTGGCCTCATTTTACCTTGATTGATTTCGGGTTTTGTAATGTGCAGTTTCCACCGATTACAATTGCTTACATATTCACTCAACACCCCTGATGACCCCATCGATGGGGTAACCATGATTAATGATGATAATGATTAGTCTATGGATTTATCTTAGGTGTCGTCAATAAGGTATTATCTGGGGTTACGTCCCCCCCATTGCAGTTCCACGGAAAGTGTACATAAAAGTTGCCGGTGTCCGTCCATCTCGATCTAGTATGTAGCCAGTCACCTTAGGTCATGTAGGATTACCACCAACAACAACAGGAGTACGAGTTGGGGGTGGGTATGGGTGATGGTTATCCTACCAATATAGGTACTATAATTTTCTATACTATAATAAAATAACCTTTTTCATTCGTTGGGTTTATTTTTCTTTTACCATTAAAATTATTTTTTTTTTCAATGATAAAAATTGCCCATGCTTGACATCAACGCGATGAATACGTTTGACATCGGCTAAAAGCGTCCTCCGGATCCGATGGTACTGTAGCCAATAACAATCGCACTCAACATAATCAAAAGGTAAACTAACTAGTAAACGGCATCGGTAATCGTTTCTACCAATTAGGAAACCATCAGGGGCGGGTTGTACGCGTGTATTCCAATAGTAGTTTACTTTAACAGTTGTTTGTAATGAATAAAATAATTGGACGAAAAATAAAAATAGAAGAATACTTTATCATTTTCCATTTAATTATCATGGTTGTCTTTTGCTTTCCTCTAGTTTCCTTTCCTTTCGTTGTCTTTTTTTTCTTTTTTTTTTTAACCTCCTTTTATTCTTGGAAATGTCAACACGTTACGTTTTCCGGGGTAAGCTAAGATGATTCAGGTGCTAGTCATTCCGCGACAAATAACGCGGGCTTTGTGGTTGCGAAGGGATAACCGTTGACGAGCCCAGACGACACCGGTACCGGAGTAAATACTAATATAATCAATGATTAACTACCCTGTCCACTCCAACCCCCTGATTTACTTTGCCGTTCACCCCCTAAATAATCCCTTGGTTATATAACTCCGTCATTGATGACGAAATTCATTGCCGATATGCCCACCCGTTTCTACCCGCAGTCCTGTACCAACCAAGGCAACAAATTGTGAGCCCGTACTCGCCCATCTACAAATTATTTTTTTCATCATACATGGATGGAAAAAAATTCTTTTATATAGACCCTTATATATAGCGGGCTGCGTTGCTATAACGCTTTTTATAAATCCCCGTGGTTAAATTTATCCTTACCCCCCCTCATCCAATCCCAACCCCCCCAAATCCCCCCACCTTAATCCCTCCTCTATTGTGTTGTGTCCCTTACCAGTGTTTACATGGTCTAGTTGCCCCTTCCCAATAGTGTGTCCCCCATGTATTGTACGTTATTGAATTTTTCACCCTCCACCCCCTTTTTCCATCAATGCCAAGTTACTAACAAATTTGTAGCAACAACAACAAATTCTCCGATTGTGGTGAAAACTCTGAAACAATGGGTTCTTCCTCCAAGACCAAAACCTGGTCGGAAAAACCTGGTTCATGATTTGGCGACGACGACGCCAATGGCAACCTCGGTATCTTCCCCTACCACTGTTGGTACTACTCCTCCTCGAGTGGTGGCAATCACTTCTTCGTTACCTCCACCAAAGATTATTCATCAATTAAAGGGGAATATCACCGCCATTGATCGGGAAAACCTCGCCCTTAAACTGAGTTTATTACTGTTGATTTCTGATTATCAACATTTGAAGAACTTGGTGTTGAATGGTGATTATATCGATGCCACTGCTACCTCACCATCGGCCACCGTTGCTAATGCTAATGCTAATGCTAATAGAGTTAAGGCCACCAAACGGTCATTTGCTGAAGTGGCAGCAATGCTGGAATTGATTAATGATATTAATGAATTATCCTATGACACCCCCACCGTACTGGTATCATCACTGCCAGTGGCTACCACCGCTACTGATACCATCGATGATGATGCTTTTGCTCAATATATCACCTTGGAAGCTAACCCTCCATCCTATCTTGATGAACTGGATGATGATATCTCCGACCAAGGTCATCATGATATCGATCTGCCCCTGCTGAGATTACTGCGGACAATCTCCCCTACTCTGGACTTTGACATGACGTCGTCGTTGACAAGAACTACCACGCAAACATCGGTAGCCACCGTCGCCGACGTTGGTAAAGTGAAAGCGTTTGGATCTCGGAAATTCTTTGAACTCCCCAAATTTGAAGAGGAAGCATCGGCGGCCCATGCATTTAAATTCGACGCCATGATGCTGGCGGCGGCGCCCGATGATGAATATCATATGATTAATGATTTTTTGGAAGAAAAATTGATTGATAATGATCTCAAGTATTATGTCGACCATGACCAGATCCTCGATAAGTGGTGAATAAAGACCACTATGACAATGGCATTATCCAATAAAAGAAAAGAAAAATAAAAAAAAATTGGGTTGTCAATCGACCAATTTTCTTTTATGAAAAATAATTGCCAACGTTAATATTTTTAACGAAATGACTTTATGTTGATTTACGAACGGTTAAAACATTGTCGTTTTCATGACATGTTTTACATATGACTATAATTATTTTATTTATTCAATGGTATAAACAATATTGGTTCCCTCATCAACGTGTGGTTCCCCTACTAGGAACGATAAACCCCTAAAACAAGGGTGAGTCGAGAATTAGCTTTGTGTACCGTGCTCCTCTCACCCGGTCGTCTAGATGGGGATCAGATAAAAAATCCACAAAAATTATCACCGCAACACAAAAGAAAATAATAATAATAATTAAATAATAGAACAGAATAGAAAAAAAACAATATTTTAGGGGGGGATACATATGATTTTTTTCTAGGGTACCGAATCATAGGTGTGACTTTTAATATAGTATTACATTGATTGGCCTACTATTGGCAATTTCTAACCATTTTCTAACCAATGTCGCACAGATTTGGTACAAGTGTCATATACGGATTACTACGGATGTGCCACGGATTCGCACGGATGTGCCACGGATTCGCACGGAGGGTGCACACGGAGTGGTACTGAAATTGGAAGTTTTCACCCTACTGGGATAATGGTCCGAGCCTTACCATCCCTTGCAACGAATACGAATGGTGATATAAAAAAGAAAAGAACTCCTGCCAGGGCTCACACCAACGTCACTCCCAAGGATGGATAATTTCAATTACTAAGAGATGGTACTATGAATACCCCGTTACCAAGGTCACCCGATGTATTATAATATCAATTGGGTCATTGATGGACACAACCTCCCAACCAAGGTTATATGGGTTTTTATTTGATTAGTCCGATCTTTCCTAATTGGGTTGTTGATCAACGTTATACCATCACCACCACATCACCACCACATCACCACCACGTGAAATTGACAATAATGGTGGCCTTAAAATGGAGCGTTGTCCTTTTGCTCCATAATAACACGATAAACCGTCAATTGATCCATAGTGTTTGATTGACGGGGATAAGACCATTGCCAACACGCAAACGGGTATAAGTAACTTGGAAACCCCCTGAGGCCATCCACCAATGAGTCTATCAATGTTGTAATCACCATATCGTTAACTCTATCAAAGCACCTTCAGTTAACTTTATCCAAGACTCCACCTTCAGTTAGGGCCCTCAGTTAACTTTATCAAACTCCTAGTTAACTTTATCTAAAGGCTCCACTCCATCAAATACCCGCTGAATATTTTCCATCGCCCGACACGCAGTAAAATTGAAATTCTCCATCGTCAGTGCCCCAATATGTGGAGTCAATACCACATCATCTCTATTGAAAAGTTCCAAATTAATTTGGGGTTCATTTTCAAAAACATCCAACCCGGCATACAACACCTTGCCCAGTTTTAACCCATTAACAAGAGCTTGTTCATCAATAATTGGTCCTCGACCAATATTAATGATTCTAAATGGTTTATCCATTGCATTAATCACCGTTTCCCCAATCAAATGATGGGTTTCATCTGTCAATGGCGCAGCAATCACCACTAAATCAGCAAATGTCACCTCATGAATCGAAGCATGATAATGAGCTTGATAACCTAATTGCAGTAATTGGTGATTATCAAGAGGAGTACGTTTAACAAAATGAATTATCATCCCCAATGATGCCAATTGTCTTCCAATCGTTTGTCCAATATTACCAAAACCAATGATCACCACCGTATGTCCACGAGGCAGCATCACTGGACGATTATTAACCATCTCACCAAAAGCATACCCTTTAGTATCATTAAACCTTGGATGACCTTGATTACAATCGAATTGATTCAGTTGATCTAACCATCGACGATAAAACACCGTATGATTAGTTTCAGGAGTCAAATGATTAGTAAAAACCGACAATTGTCTAAAAGCATTAATGGTATTATATGTCACCAATTCAGCAACCGGTTCAGCAGCACCAATCGAAGGTACATTGGTAAGAACAATATCATTTGCAGCCATGGCAGCACCATCATAACCATCATGACCAACCGAACAAATGGAAATCACTTTTAACAGTTTAGGAGCATTATCAACAATATCTTTAGTAAACCCACCAATAGGAACAAACCCAAGCCACGCACCATAGATGGCATCAATATCATGAAGGTCATGGTTAAAGTCATAAATCAATTGCTCCTTTGTAGTGATGGTATAATCAATACATTGGTGAAGGGTGGCGAATTGTTTATATTGGGGGAGGTCACGATTTAAGTCACCAACAAACACCACTTTCATTATTTGGGGTAGATGTATAAAAAGAGGTAACACGAAGGGTATGGCATGATATTTAAATATGGGGGGATGTATGCAGGAAGTGGTATCGAAACAACAACATATAAAGGTCAACAGTAGAGGATTATTTATTTAATTGATTTTTCTACAATTTTTTTTTTATTTATTTTTCTATAAACATTCCTGGAGGATATTTTCATTTTTTCCATAAAGTTTCGTTTCCTCATCATCACCCCACCAACACCACCAACATCATGTTCTCCCACCCAAGGGGCCATTTTGCAAAGATAAAATGTCCATCGCTATCAATCAATGGTAATAAAACCTGTCCTATTCTCAATTGCATTTTCAATCATGATTTCCCCTCTCTAAAGCGGACATTAGACGATGATGGTACCCCTCAACCAAAACGAACGAAACCAGAGGTCAAACCTGAGGTTAAACCAGTGATTAAAGATAGTGGACTACTCCTCCCTCAAGATGTGGAGCCATGTGTTGTGGATAGACCCACTAGACTGAGACAATTACGCCAGTTATCCACTTATTATACCCAATTAGGGGTGGCGACTCCAAATCGACAAGCAATGACCAAAGAAAAACAAATGGCGACGGTGGCCGAATCCAAAGATGATTATATTACCAAATTGGGTCAATTCATGGGCACGATTACCCCGGAAGTGGTCAAATCAGATATAACATTCATCATGCCAAAAGATCTTCCTGGAGGTGGGGGGCCAGCTACATTACCCCAAAGAAAGAAGTATATTGAACTTCTAGCACAAGCAATCATCAAATTCGATGATAAATGGCCTACTCCCAAGGCATGGGCGGTGGAAACCGAATATGAAGTGGCGAAATCATCATCCAAGGCCACTTATGGTCAACAAATCAAACGAAAACTCTTTGATAGTGAAAAGGGACGAGGATTGATCAAACCAACCACCAAGGATCGGTTACCCGTGGCGAAAACAATGGCAATGTTACGTCAATATGTCATTGATGAAGATAAGTTAACTAAGTTCGGATACCAAATGACGGTACCGGAAGTGGCCCCCCACCCACAATACCAACGCAAGTGTAAACGATGTGAAGGTGATTTTCTTTTAAAAGACCATTTAACCCCAATCAAATGTCGGTTTCATTCGGGGAAGATCAAACGACGGGATGGTCCAGGGTCAACTCGATTCTACGAGTGTTGTGGGATCAATATTGGTGAAGCATCAGGAATGGATACATGTCAGGAATATCATCATCATGTATTTCATTATGAAACCCCAGAGGAGTTAGCTTGGGTAAGACCATTCATTGATACTGGTGATTGGACTCAAGATGCTGAGTTTGAAGCATTAGGGGTTGATTGTGAAATGGGGTATACTACCAAAGGTTACGAGATGTTAAGAGTGACAGTGGTTGATTTTATTACTGGAGAAACGGTATTGGACGTCCATGTTCGTCCCATTGGTGAGGTGATCGATCTCAATACTAAATGGTCGGGGATCCAGGAAATTCCGGAAGATGCCTTACTGTTTGATGGTGTCATTGAGTTATTAAAGACAATGATGAATAAGGATACCATCCTCGTGGGTCATGGTCTTGAAAATGACGTGAGAACATTAAGGTTAGTCCATCATCAAGTGGTAGATACCGCCATCTTGTTCCCTCCTCATAAACCAACCCCTAAATTCAGATACTCATTAAAGGATCTCCTGTTTGAGTATCTAGCGAGAAGGATTCAACTGGGAGAACATGATAGTGCTGAAGATGCCATTGCCCTGATTGATATCGTTAAACACTTTATTAACAAGGGGTGGACTCCTCAACAATAAGTCATGGTGATGGTGATGGTGATGGTGATGGTGATGGTGATGATGATGTGGGACCATAACGAGACATAAGACGATGATTGATTCGTAACCGATCGATGATCATTCGCCAATCCATCATCGTCTTCCGATGGTTAATAGTCATGATTCGCCGGTCATCATCCATACGATATTTGAACCATAACCGTTTGGCATCATTAACATTTTCATTCAAAACAATTATACCATCAAATTGAGGAATCGCTCGGGCCTGTCCAACAAATTTAAACCCAGTCACCACCCCTACCCATTGGAAAGGGATCTCGGGGTTATGCTTGGTGAAGTATGGGTAGATACTCTCCAATTTGAGCCACTGACATCCAATTGGGATCATACATGGATGATAGATCTCAATGTCATGATATTTATTGGTTGGGATCACCCCTGCCTCACATCGTTGGATATATACCTCTGTTTGATCAAACAGGTATAATGGGACCGGTTGCTGATGTCTGATAATCGTCTTTATCGGTTGTTGTCCTTGTTTAACTTGTCGTCCAAAGAACAGCCAATGCCGGGGGGTTTTACCGGTAATAATCGCTGATTTAAGATATACTGGTTGTTTCTTTGGTGTCCCTGAAAGTCGGATTGTTCCTATTGGATTGGCATTTGGAGAAAGGGCTTCGTTATATCGTAACGTCAGCTCACAACCAACATTAGCACTGCGTTTCATGGCAGCTGTTGTCGTTGGAATGGATACCCGAATCGATGCTAGTTTCCTAAGCATCAATTTTTCATCATCATCAACTCCTCTTGATCCCCGACGTTGAAGAACTTCCAACATGGCGAAATATCCATTGGCAATTCGAGATACCAGCTTTCTCATATCTAATCGATCAAACAGACGATAAGCGATATCAGTCATATACCGTGGTGACACATCGATGACATAATCGGAGCCATAACCGACAACAAAGTGCATTTGCATGTCATTCAACCTTCCAGTCGGGGTATAGGCATCGGTGGAGAATGCCAGCATTGTTGAATGATTTAACTGATTGGGAAGGGTCCGTTTTAATCGGATACATCGATGATCTCCATTAATCAATGCTTGGGTATCTAAGCAAAAGACTTCCAGGTCATCCAAAGGGTTTACCACCTCCGTCCACATATATGGATATAAGAGGTCATTATCATGATTGCTAGAGATGGTTGAAGGTAATGGCGGAGCCGTTGGACTATGACGATCAATCAAAGGTAAGGAAAAGATTAACCTCACATCCCAACCAAACGTCCTTAACATGGCGGTGAATAGTTGAGCCCCAGTATCCCGATTATGATTAAACCGTTTAATTACTTTGATCAATTGTTTTTTATTGGAAATAGGTGATGATAACGTCACCAGCGGTTGGTTTTTACCGAGTACTCTAATTCCACACCAGGAATTAGTCCAATTGGCGGCAAACCATTTCACCAAATACTTTAAACAATATACCAATTGTTCATCGGCTTGATGAGAAGGTAATCGATTCAATTGGTCAATTTTATCCTTGATTTGACGTGGTACTTGTTTTGATAATGCCCTTTTCACCTTGGAGTCATTTAACCATTGGTTACGAAGCCATCCACTAATCATATAACATCGAATTGACAATTGGGTTAATACTCGATGATTACGAGAAGCTTCAACTACCAATTGTCGACGTCGTTTCGCCATTAATGGATCATTAATCGTCACCTTGATGGTATCATTATTATCTTCCCTGACAAACAAATCCTCCCATTCAATGTCATCATCATCCTCATCATCATCATCCTCATCACGCCGACGTTTGAAACCATCATCTTCACCGGGCTCTTGTTCTTGATCAACAAATAACATCTATTGATGAATAATATCCGCCACCAGCTTCCACTGATTGACTCGAGTCGATTGTAATTGATCGGGGAGATGATCGTGACCAAAAATCGTCACCGATGAGAATTGACCAATCAGAGTATAATTATTGATGGTTTTACTTTTACCCAATTCGTCAGTTTCGATGGTTTCCAGGGTCTTTTCAATGATAACCCCTTGATAGTCGAGATGACTAGTGGTGCCTTCGAGCTTAATCCCTCGAAACGACGCGGTGGCGACGTTATTATCGTCAACAATGGGGTGAAAGTATTGATCAACAGCGGCGTCACCAGAGTAATGGATATGTACTGGTACCAAATAGGGGGTCACTTGGTCACACTCGGAATCGATGGAGATCATAGGTGGGATGATGGTGTTACGCGTACCAGTGCGCGTTAACTCAATTGAGCAAACATCGGTGCATCAATGAGTTGGCGAAACACAATATATCTACCGGGAACGTGAAATAAATTCCATTAATAAACGATATCAGGCAACTAAGGTTATGAGTCCCGGACGTCTTCCCCCCAATTAAAGTTTCAAGTTAACAATAAAAAAAAAAAAAAAAAAAAAAGTCTATTATTACATGTTACGGATAACTAATTGCGAAAGGTGAAATATGCCATCACGTGATTGAAACGTTGATAGGTGTTATCTAATGATAACCTGGAGATATCTATTCAAGTTGTATCAATATCTCTTGATTCTATTGGTACCAATGATCTATCATCAGTTCTTAGGGCGATTTTCCATGCACAATAATCTTATTTTTTTTTTCGAGGCTGAAAAAAATTTATAAGCCACAAAATGAAGATAGAGGGGAGAAAACAAAAAAAAAAACCCACGGCATTGTGATAAATGCAGTATTCCATCAAATGAAATCATTTACGACATTGTGTCTGAGGAGAATATGGGGTTAATTAATGCTTATAATCCAAATGGAGCGACATCCCCTTTTTAACCAGTCACCTCCCGCCTCTAATTATAGGATTTCATTTGACATTGATTGGCAATCAAATGGTTAAATTGCTTAAACCAAAAAAAAGATACCCCACCTAAAACTTGACCGGAAAAAAAAACAGCAGAAAAAAAAAAAAAAAAAATCGTGCGTTATCTAATTACATAACACATCCTATCTTCTATCATAAACTCTAGCGGCTACTAATGACAAAAAACCCTTACCTCAACGGCCATCCCACCACCCCCACCCCCATTTAGATGTAAATCATGAAACTATACACGAACCCTCGTCATTGTTATTACCCTATTATCCCTCTCAATCATCCTCCCCTCTCATAATGCCGCATGCAACAAGGCTAAATCATGTGGAGATAACGCCAACATCCAATGCCAGCCGCATGACACCTTGCCCCCCCCATAGAAAAACCCGCCATTAATGCTTGGTCCTAATCCACTGACGCCATCCATCATTATCTAGTCATTTCTATTGATATCGCCGTGATTCACCAACAGGCCATCTCATGCGACAATATCACTTATCTAAAAAAATGGAAGATAAGGGCAACGTAACCCTGAGAAACTGATGGAGGGGGGGGGGGGTGGTGAAATGTCCTAGGACTAAATGTCGTTAACAAAAGATCAATGGATTAAAAGATGACCTAATATTATCCATCCATCAAAAAACATTGCCCCGCACCACCACCATGCCGTGGTTGCTAACCCCCCCGGTAACGGGCATCGTCACCTACCCCACAAATCGATTCAGGGAAGTTGTCACTTAATCTCGTCCTTATGCAGGACGCCCTCACCTTCATACATAACACGATATCTAAAGCCATAGTTTAATCGCACGGCGTTTTCCTTAACCGTATGCAAGCACCTCAGATTATGGTTTGGCGAGAGAGATTACAATTATAAGAATGGCGACAATCCGGGCATTGATCGTCATTTGTTTAATCACCTAATGAGTAAAGAACAATACACTACTGAAGTGGTTGATCTTGAGAAGGCAGGGGCATCACCAGGGGTGTCTCTGATCAACCTGTTTGGATCATCTCCTCATGATACTAAACCAGTAAAGGAAGGGAGATGGCATCATTTTGTCGATGGCTTCCGGAAATTCGATGAAACTGATGCTGATATCGATCCTAATTTACCTGAACATGAACGGATTGCCATTATGACGGCGAGATCACCACTTAATCGACTGCTTAAGAATAGACATCTTCAAATGATTGCTATTGGGGGGTCGATTGGTACCGGGTTATTTGTGGGGCTGGGGAA
Source organism: Diutina ranongensis (nom. inval.) (assembly GCA_030569815.1). Classification (NCBI taxonomy): domain Eukaryota; kingdom Fungi; phylum Ascomycota; class Pichiomycetes; order Serinales; family Debaryomycetaceae; genus Diutina; species Diutina ranongensis (nom. inval.). The sequence continues at coordinate 21,707 of JAJMLP010000102.1, forward strand.
AGCCCTTCATAATGGGGGGCCTGCTGGTTTGGTCCTCGCATATATTCTTATTGGGATTATGATTTATTGTACCGTTCAATCCCTTGGGGAACTTTGTGTCACCTATCCTGTCGCTGGTTCATTTGCTACTTATAATTCTCGGTTTATTGACCCTTCATGGGGGTTTGCTATGGCATGGAATTATGCTTTACAATGGATCGTGGTGCTACCATTGGAATTGGTGGCAGCAGCTATGACAATTAAGTATTGGGATAAAGATACCAATTCTGCCGCTTATGTGGGGCCATTCTTGGTATTGATCATTGTGATTAACTTTTTTGGGGTTAGAGGTTATGGGGAAGCTGAATTTATCTTTTCCATCATTAAGGTCCTTGCCGTCATTGGGTTCTTTATTCTTTCGCTTGTACTTATCGGTGGTGGTGGTCCCACTCATGAAAAGATGGAATCAAAGTATTGGCATGACCCTGGTGCTTGGGCTAATGGGTTTAAAGGGTTATTGTCGGTGTTTGTCACCGCAGCATTTGCCTTCACTGGTACTGAATTGGTGGGGTTAGCCGCCGCTGAATCTGCCGATCCCAGAAAGTCGATGCCTACCGCCATTAAACAAGTGTTCTGGAGAATCACATTATTCTATGTCATCTCCTTGGTGATGGTATCTTGTTTAGTACCCTATGATGACCCTAGATTACTTGGATCATCTAGTGTCGATGCTAGTGCCTCTCCTTTCGTCATTGCCATCGTTAATGCTCATATTTCCGGGTTACCCTCGGTGATGAACGTTGTCATTCTTATTTCGGTACTCCTGGTGGGTAACTCGTCGGTGTTTGGTTCTTCTCGGACTCTTGCTGCTCTTGCCGTTTCCGGTCAAGCCCCCAAGTTCTTGGGTTACATTGATAAGAGAGGTCGTCCTCTTTGGGCCATTATCGTGCAATTAATCTTTGGGTTCCTTTGTTTCCTTGCTGCTTCTGATAAGCAAGGTGATGTCTTCAACTGGCTTCTTGCCCTTTCTGGGTTATCAGCTCTTTTCACTTGGGGGTCCATTTGTGGGGCTCACCTTCGGTTTAGAGCAGCATTAAAGGCTCAAGGTCGGTCTACTAATGAAGTACCTTGGACTTCTCAAGTTGGTATTTATGGTTCTATCCTTGGGGTTGTCATGAACATCCTTATTCTTGCTGCTCAAATCTATACTGCCGTCAGACCTCTCGATGGTCTGCCCGCCAATGCCACCGACTTTTTCTCCGCTTGTTTATCAATCCCGGTGATTATTGTCTTCTACGTTGCTCATAAGTTATGGACTAGAAATTGGAAGATGTGGATTCCCTTGAAGGATATCGATTTGGACACTGGTCGTCGTGATGTTGATATCGAATTGCTTAAGCAAGAAATTGCTGAAGAAAAGGCGGCGATGGCTGCTAAGCCTTTTTGGTACCGGTTCTACCACTGGTGGTGTTAATGGAGGTAATAACAACGTTATAAATATTAATAAGATAAATATAGTCACCATTCGAACTCGCGGATAATTTACGACCATCACTTCCGACGTTACAAAATAGAGAGATATAAATCAATATATTATTTATTCGTTGACTTTTATTGCTTCATAACATACTCGTGATTATTATATACCTGGAGCTATTTTTGATATTCATCCGGATAAAAGATTAACCGTTCGACACCATCCTTGGTCAAGATCACCACTCTAATCACCCCCCCAGATGACCCATCCCATTTGATGGCCTCCAGTAGAGCCGTCTTGACAAACGTCACCGTTTCTTCCTTTTCCATATCTTGCTTAAAGTTTTCATCACACCACCCATAAATAAACGTCAGCCCTGACCCAGCAATGGCATAATCCAGTTGATGAATCAGCCCTCCTAAAGGAATTTGATAAACACTACCGCCATTCTTGTCATCATAACCAGCACAAATAATCCCTGCAGTAAGATTATCCTTATTATTATAACAAATTTCTTGAAACACATTGGCAGCCACTTCAGTGGTTGGCCGTTCATCAAATGGCAATTGAGCCAGATAGATTTGAAGGTAATACTTGACGATATCCGCCACTGCTTGAGTATCAGCAGCTGATCCCAGCCGACAACAATAAATGGTATCATGGATTTGAGTCAACTTATCGGTGACCCGATTGGCGATGTATGCCCCAGTGGTTGTCCGGGAATCGGCACCAAGAATCACCCCATGTTTGAATTTCACCGCCATAATCGAAGTGCCTAGATTGACTTCACCTTTTTTAAGGTGGTTAATATCCACAGAAATGCCATTCATGTTTGCCACTGATTATGAAGGTTGGAGGTGAGAAAAGTGGCGACGGTGCGAAAGTGAGAGGGTATGAAACCAGTACTAGGTAAACACCAATACAGGGCTACGGTTTTCCCAGATAGGCAGCTAGGCAGGTAGGGTCCTCATATGGTCTTCGTGTGGTCTTCTACGGCTGGTATAGTCCTTTCTACGGCTGGTATCGTCCTGGTATGGTCTTCTACGGCATGGTCCCTGCTACTCCTGTGTTGTCCGTGATACTTTGTACATTACTTCTTTTTACGGAGATCACCATAAAGGTTCAATTGGATATCCCGATATACCCCTGTTTGTTCCATCCGTTCAAATATCTTCCCGAGATTTGGCCCAATATACCCATCACCTAAAAGATATTGAGCACCATCACTCAATACCCCCAGTCTCTTCAATGTGACATGATAACCATTAAGATCAAAATTGATTGCTCCCGTAGCATTAATTGATGAAAGCAATTCTTCGGCAACATCGAGGTATTCAGTGGTATTTAAGAACCGTTGCAAAATATAAGGAACAGCACCAGTATCATTCAACCCTTTACAAACTTGACCAACGACATTCGATAATACATTCAGATTGGTCACCAGACCGACGATATTGGATAAAAATGTCGAAAGAGACCCGGTATAATTACCATTATCCCGTTTCCGATTAATCGAGGGATTACCAAACACCAGGGTTCGTACGATATTATCCGCCGTTTGAGGATACTTTGATTTGACATTAAGAATGGAATCATTAATGTATTCAAGGGTAAGAGGATGTTTTTCACCAACTCCCTTCAACACAACGGCAAACCAAGTGGAATTGGGCAGTCTCAATAAATTGCCCACCGAATCAGATACAATCGTCCGAGCAGTATCATTATCAAATAACCCCGATACCGTCAGTTGGATTAATCCCAGATCAATCACTTGGTTAAGATAAGGTCCTGACAGTTCTAAAAGCAGACCAATGGAACCATCATTAAGAAAAAGACCCGCTCCCTTTAATAACCCTCCAAGCATCGTCCCCAACAGATTCACTTGACCAGGATTAGCATATAATTCATCCAATACTTGCCAAATAATCCCCAGATTCATCGCTTGATCGACAATAACCTCAACAGTGGTACTCAAGTCCCGCTTGTCCAAACTACTAAGGTTAGATTCATCGATAAAATCCCGAATCATATCAATCGCCGTCATTCGATCATCATCATCAAATTGTTGTCGTGGATTGATATCAAATTCAAATAGCTCGGTGGCCATCGTCACCGTACAAGCAGCGTACGCCCATGAAAGTAATGAAGTCAACTTCATATAGGAGGGATTAAATTATAATGATGAAAAAAAGAACGAAAGGATAAAAATCAATGTAACTAAAAAAAAAAAACCCAAAAAGCAGCGCCGATGTTCTTTATATTTAGATCTTTAGTTGTAAATGTGACTTTTGGACATATTTCCCAATTGGGAAATTCCTCAATGAGAATGGTACGGCGGGCAACTGTAATTACCAGTAACCATCTGTGATGACCGAGGATGGCGTCATTTTAACCAATGGAAAATAGATGATTATTATTGATAAATCAGCAATACCCAAAGGTTTTTATACCGCCCCACAAATCCCTCCAGTATACCATGTCTTCGTTTGTTAACGCATCAATCGTCACCCATGGTCGATTTCATGTAATGTCCTGCATAAGCAAACATTTCCTAATTTGGTTAGCATCGATGATTACTTTCCTAATGCGGGGGTTCCTAAAATGGGAGGTGATTATGAAATAAAACAGTGACGTTTGCCTCAATCTTCATTAGATTATCTAAAACCATGAAATTGTCACTGGTGTTGTGCTCGATGGTGATGGCCACCACCGCCATCGCCGCACCTCCTCCTCCTCAAATTAAGCCAGGGACATTGTTTGAGATTAGAGATGATCATCACGCTCGAGTGTTTGCCAGACAAGTACTTGAAACTCGGGATTTGGAACTGACAATTGAAAGTTTACTTGTTGCCGTCAATGACCTGGGGATTATATTTAATGCTCTTGATGTATTGGCTGATAATACCACCAGGATTTCTGCCGTGGCCAATGCCACCGGTAAATTACTCAATGGAGCGGGCTCTATTAATATCCTGGTTGCTGGGTTAGATTTTGGTAAGATTATTTCCCTGGTTAATCTTTCAGGATTGGTGACGGCCATTTCCGATTCAGGTTTGGTGGGTCTGCTTGCTGATGGTCTTTTACTTGATACCGACTTTCGTCCCAAATTGGAACGATTAATTTATAATGGGGCAATGCTGTTACGTCCTGCTTTGAAGTTTTTATTTGCTGATATCTTGGGGGTTAGTCAAAAGCGAAGCTTGGATGAATTGAACCGAGATGATATTGAAAATTATATGTTGATGAAGCGAGCTGATGCCACCAGTCTGAGTGATTTCTTTGCTCAGTTATTTGGTCCTGCTACTGTGGTTACCAGTACTAGTACTTTTGGTCAAGGTGGGGGTAATATTGGGTCTCTGAATTTATTTGATCAATTACTTGGTAGTGGTAGTGTTGAAGCGTCAACTACTACCGTTGCTACCACCTCTGCTAGCTTGACTTCTTCGGCATCAGCTTCAGCTTCAGCTGGTAACTGGCTTGATGCTTTATTTGGGTCTCCTACTGCTACCGTTGGCTCAGTATCATCCACTACTTTGGCTTCAGTGACTTCTACCCGTTCAACAAGAGCATCAGCCACAGAGAATTTATCATCAACCACCGCCACCACCTCTGGATTTAACTTTTTGGGGGCGTTATTTGGAGGAGGGTCTTCTCTGAATCGGACTACCTCGAGATCTCTGTCGCTGGCTAGACCCACTACCTCAGTTAACCTTAACTTTGGTACCGGTAATTCAACAACCAACTTTGGTTCGATGGGATTATTCCTTACCAATATCATCCTGGGAGTATTAGACCTGGGATTGGTGGAAAATACCGTTTCTGATGTGCTTGTGGCACTTAATCGTTCGGGAGTTGCCGTTTATGTCGTTCAAGAGTTCCTTGGTAATGATAAATATATCAATATGACCGAACAGTTGGTTACAGATATCTGGAACTCGGGAGCCATCAATTTGAACTTGACTAACATTTTGGCCAAGGTCAACTTTACTGAGATTATTCAACTTGGTGAAGGGTTATTATCCAATGTCAATTTTGGTACTATTTTGGATCAAGCATTGACTGGTAACTTTACCCTGGTGATTCTGGGATTGGGTAAATATGCTAGTGCCGTTGGTGACATTGTTAGTGACCTTGAAAATAAGGGATTGTTTTATGAATTGAACAGTTATGTCTTTGGCAATTCCACGGTGGCTGCTACCACTGGTCTGACCCTGGAATCACTGACACTGCTGGCACTGAAGGAAACCAAGAAGAATGAAAGAAAATCATCATCGGGGGGATCCCGTACCATTATTACTCCCCTGGCATCGATAATAACCGCCATGGGTGCCATTTTTGGATTAATGGTCCTTTAATGTAATCTACGTATATACCTTAATGTAATAATGAGATTTTATTTGTCTATAATACCGGGTAATCATCGGAATTGTATTTGTAGTCTTGTTCATTGATTTTGATCAAGCCAATCTTTTCCTTGGTTTTAAATTGTACCAATTTTAATAATTGATAAAGTACCAGTAAGATGGGGGTGGGGACGTTATTTCTGGCGGCCACTTTTAAGGGATTACCCAAGATTACTTCTAATTCGATTAATTGGGATTTTCTTTGATCAACACACATCAGTGGGGCATAAAACATGCCATCACCAATATGAATAAACCGTTCAATGGTGGCTTCAGGGATGGTGACTCCTTCCAGTGCTGCCACCGCAATCACTTCTTTCATTGCTGGACGGAATAATGGATCATTAAGTCCAGCAAGTTGACACCGAGATACGTCCAAATCGGAAATGGCGGTGATAACATTAAATACCGAATTGTATACCAATTTTTGCCAACGAGTAGTCCGACAATCGATATCGATATCGATATGATTCTTACTAGAATCTTGATTACGGTAGATATCAATAAACTCGGCAATAGCCTCATCAGTACCGGGTAAACTGGAACCATGAGGTTTACGGAAATCTCCCAACAGCACATGATCCTTACCGGGGTTTTCCACCACACCATGATAATAACTCAGAGCAATCAATTGGACTGCTGAAAGGATGATATTATTAGGAAATTGTTTCATCATTGGTTCTTCAATTCCCAACCCATTTTGCATCAAAATAATCACCGATCCTTCACTCACTGCTGGTCGAATAATATCTTCACAAGTAATGGCCCCATCGGGGATATTTTTTGTGGTAAGGATGATATAATCAAAAGGACCATATAACTTATAGGCTTCATCGACACTTCGAGCAATATGAGTGGGTTTCCAACCTTGATAATCGCCATAAGTTTGTGAATGAATGGTAATACCTTTAGTAGTAACAAGATCATAATCCAGTCTTACCACCATCGTTACTGATGCTTTATTATTCTCCATCAATGCTAACAGGGCGATGATGCCCACCCCACCAGAGCCAATAACCAACACTGATTTCATAATTAAAGATTTTGAGAAATCTTCAACAGTGATGATGATGATGATGTAAATCGCGGCCCATGGGGCATATACAGGAGGGCATGGTCCAATCATAATGGTCTCGAGACAAATGAAGATGTCGTTTGATCAAAGAATGGCTTTGATTGAATGATACGAAGTTCAAAATACTTCATGGTGGTACCATCATTAATTTTCAGTTCGATAGGTTGATTAGGGAATTGGTGATGAAATTGAGCCATCCCCATATCATGAGTCAATTGTAATGTCTGTTTCATAATCTGTAATACTTCACCAATGGCTTTATCCAAACATTGATAAGTGAATACTCTATCCAAGAGTAAAGCGGAGAACAAATCACCAACACCGGTGAAATACAGTTTGATGATTGGAATATCAAATACTCGTGGGTTCGAATCACCTTTGGTGGAAAACCCACACATGGTGATATCATCATTATCAGTAAAATTCACCAGCAGTACCACCACATGAGTAACTCCATAATTGTCATGACAATAATTAATGGCATCAATTAATCGTTGACGATTATCAATGGTAAACCCCACTAATAATTCTAATTCAAATTGGTTAGGAGTAATGATATCCACCATGTTCATCATCAATAATTGACGATATTGTTGGATACACAGGTCATCTACATATAAATAGCCATTATCCCCCATCACTGGATCTAATAAATATACCACTTGAGGGTGAGCTTGTTTAATTGCTTTAATCTCATCACCAATGGTAGCAACCAATTTAGCATTAGGAATATACCCAGTAAGGATTGCTTGATAATTAATATCGAGGGTATCTCGTAATTGAACCATCACTCGACTTAGTTGATCATCATTAATGGTGGTGCCTCTAAATTTGCCATACCCAGTATGGTTACTAAAATCAACGGCATTGATGACGTCGACATCCCACCCTTGACATTGAAGGGGGAATACTCCAGCTTTATTCCCCACATATCCATGGGCAACATGTGATTGAATCGAGAGGATTCGTCCTTTGATTGACGATGCCATATTGACGAGGTGACCTATGCTGTAGCCTCGTTGAAAAATCAATGTAGCGCACACTGACGGGCGTGCACTGAACATAGGGGGATTTAGGGGGATTATTTGTTTATCTAAGGAGGTGGTGGACCCCCTACATTGGCTAAGTCCCTCTTTGTTGATTATGTTATTGTTCTAGATCACTTTGACCTCATTCCATTACCTTCCATCGGAATTGAAAAATGTTTGTTTCGACAGTGTATAGAAGCCCTGGTATGTTTTTTTTTCCCACCCATCACGTGGTACCAAATGTTGGTGAAACAATGCATGACATCATAACCAGTTGAAACAACCAAATTCGCCGGAACTGGGCTAATTTCTTCGAATTGGGAAAAGTGATTAAATCAAAAATGGGCACCGAAATTACTTTTGCGGTGAATGATTCGAGAGACGCGTCTTAGGTCGAGGCGATGATGGCAACCCTAGTTATACTACTTGCTATGATAATCACTGGGGGGACCCTCGTAGGTAAGGATGATACGGTTGCTGCCACCAAGCCTCATATTGACCATTAATGGTGGCTATTTTTATTTAATGGTAGTCACATGATGCATAGTTTTTTCAAGAAATAATGGCTTTTTTTTTTTGTGGAATTGTTAGTCTGCGCCTCTTAGGAAAAAAAGTAAAGAATAACCCCTCTTAAGGTGGGTGGGTCGTGCATGGGCGAGATCACGACGTCGCGCAGTTTTTCGCGAGAGGCAAACTATTTAAGGAGGCGATTGCCCATGGGTAGAAACTATCGACTACCCTTTATTTCCCCCCCCTCCCCCCCTTTATAATAAAGTTAAATAACATGTCTACTGAAGTTGTCGTTAAGACTG
>JAJMLP010000103.1:0-29432 GCA_030569815.1 Diutina ranongensis (nom. inval.)
TCAGTTCCTCCTACTACCGGTTCCGTTCCCCCCACTACCGGTTCTAACCCCCCCACTACCGGTTCTAACCCCCCCACTACTGGTTCCGTTCCTCCCACTACCGGTTCTGTACCCCCTACTTCTGGATCTAACCCTCCGACTACCGGTTCGGTTCCTCCCACTACTGGTTCGGTTCCTCCCACTACTGGTTCGGTTCCTCCTACCACTGGTTCAGTTCCTCCTACTACTGGTTCCGTTCCTCCCACTACTGGTTCAGTTCCTCCTACTACCGGTTCCGTTCCTCCCACCACTGGTTCAGTTCCTCCTACTACCGGTTCCGTTCCTCCCACCACTGGTTCAGTTCCTCCTACTACCGGTTCCGTTCCCCCCACTACCGGTTCTAACCCCCCCACTACTGGTTCCGTTCCTCCCACTACCGGTTCTGTACCCCCTACTTCTGGATCTAACCCTCCGACTACCGGGTCGATTCCTCCTACTAGTGTACCTGTACCTCCTACTAGTGTACCTATTCCTCCTACTAGCGAACCTGTTCCTCCTACCAGCGAACCTGTTCCCCCTACCAGTGTACCTGTACCTCCTACTAGTGTACCTATTCCTCCTACTAGCGAACCTGTTCCCCCTACTAGCGAACCTGTTCCCCCTACCAGCGAACCTGTTCCCCCTACTAGCGTACCTGTACCTCCTACTAGCGTACCTGTACCTCCTACCAGTGTACCTGTACCTCCTACTACTATCCCTATCCCCCCAACTTCTTTCACGGTCCCACCTGTTGTCCCGTCTCCTAACCCTACTAATGGCGGTGGTTCAGGAACTGGTAACCAAGATGGTATGCAAGATTGTAGACAGTACAAGATCAGACATACCTTCTGGTTTATCTTTACTAGATGGGAATACAAGACCATTTGTGTCACTCACTACGCCGATGCTAATCAAAACGTGGTGATCAATAAGCGGGCCACTAATGGTGCTAGTACACATCACATTGCCGGCGGGGCCGTTGCCGCAGCTGCTTTTGGTCTTTTGTTTATCTAAACTAGAGAGACCACACTGCTCGTTTCAATCTTCTTTCTTTCGGTTGTATTTATATATAATGGCTGTTAATATTATTATAAACAAAATGATTTTATTCCACTTGTATCACGTGACCACGCGAAAATCACATCCTGCATGGCATCAAAAGGAGGCATTAGCGCGGTTAAACAAATTACCCAATGTGGATTGGCTAGCCATTAATCAAGTTACGAAGTCCCAGATCACCCATAGATAGTGTGATTATGGACCGTCCACGACATCGATCTCGTACCGGATGTCTCACCTGCCGAAAACGAAAAAAAAAGTGTGACGAACTGAATTATCCAAAGTGCCAACATTGCCTTGATAAAAACCTCGAATGCATTTGGCCAGAAAACAAACAAAAGTTATTTGAAAAGTTAAAGGATGTTAAATATTATGGTGGCGGGGCTATCGGCGACGATAAACTAATAGATCGGCCACTTCTGCCCGAACTTCGACGACAACCGTCTCCAGTTAAAGTGACAAAGAAAGAAGTGATAAAAGAGCCTCAACCAAGTGATATTCTATTGAAAATTGCTTTACAGCAGGATTGCGTGGGAGAGGAAGAAGAAGAAGACCCATGTCATGATAACCCCACCGAGGTCACCACGATTATCAATGGTAACCCTGGCAATATATACCCCCAATAAATCAAGTACTTAACCCTCGTAAAACCTCCGGGTCGATTTAAATGCTCTAGTAGTGATCGCCGGGCACCAGGGCTGGCTATAGTTATGATCTTTTGACGCACTCCGAGGTCGCAGAAGGAAATTTTTAATTCCATCTGATAGCCAAGTACCCATGAACGAACCCACCCAGTTCTACTCGGAAAATGAAGCTAGTACCGGATACTATGGAGGAAATGGTGAAGGTACGGGACTGTTAGGTGATCTGAGTCTGCCCGGGTCCACCACTAATTTTTACGAGACCCCAGAGGCAGCACCATACTATGAACTGGCACCAGGAGGGGGGGAAACCGATCAACCACCCGAACAACCATTTTACGTTAACGCTAAACAATATCATCGAATCCTTAAACGAAGAATCGCTCGAGCAAAGCTCGAAGAAAACTTAAAGATTGCTCGGACTCGCAAGCCTTACCTTCATGAGTCTCGTCATAAACATGCCATGAGACGACCTCGGGGACAAGGGGGTCGGTTTTTGACGGCAGCAGAGATTGCTGAAAAGGAGAGACTAGATAAGTTGAAGGAAGAAGGCGGAGAAACCCCGTCGTCGGATACCACCACCACCTCGACCTCAGTTGCACAAGAGACGCAAACTAGTTAGGCGTTAAAACAAAGACGCTGTCCCCAAGGCGATAAGACAAGTCTATCCCTGATACTAGGGGTGTTTAGCCTCGGGGTTTATTCAATTCTAAAACACTGTATTAACCTTTTATATAATTAAATACATATTTTATTTACTTTTGATATCGTCCCCCCTCGGCGCTACCATAATCAGGCGATCAATGGCATCAGGTACGCAAAGCATCATCTATCAACGACGCAGTGGTTAGGCTACGGTTATTTACTCTTGTTTACCATTCCTATTATCACATAACTATTCCATGGCTTGTTCGTCAAGAACCTCATCACCATATTCCACGTCATCATCAACTTGGGCATCTTGGTATTGTTGGTATTCAGACACCAAATCATTCATGTTAGATTCAGCTTCGGTGAATTCCATTTCATCCATCCCTTCTGAAGTATACCAATGCAAGAAAGCTTTTCTTCTAAACATGGCGGAGAATTGATCACCCACCCGCTTGAATAATTCTTGAATCGAGGTGGAGTTACCGATAAATGTCGCAGACATATCCAAGTCCTTAGGAGGAACTGAACAAACAGCGGTTTGTACGTTATTAGGGATCCATTCGACAAAGTATGCCGAGTTTCTTTGTTGGACCTTGAGCATTTCATCTTCGACTTCCTTAACGGACACCTTCCCTCTAAAGAAAGCAGCCACCGTCAAGTACCGACCGTTCTTGGGGTCAGAAGCAGCCATCATATTCTTGGAATCAAACATTTGTTGGGTCAATTCGGGGACGGTGATCAGTCTAAACAGTTGCAGACCGATCGAAGTCAAGGGGGCGTACCCCACCATGAAGAAGTGCAATCTAGGGAAAGGCACCAAGTTAACGTACAACTTCCGCAAATCAGAGTTTAATTGCCCGGGGTATCTCAACGAGGTGGTGACGCCCGACATCACCAGGGAGACCAAGTTGTTAAGTTGATCGTACAGGGGCAGGGGCAATTTAAGTGTCTTTTGACAAATGTTGTAAAGAGCTTCGTTATCAATACAGAAGGTTTCATCGGAGTTTTCCACCAATTGATGCACTGACAACGTAGCGTTATATGGTTCAATAACAGTGTCCGACACCTTGGGCGAAGGGACGACGGAGAAAGTCGCCATCATCCGATCGGGGAATTCTTCTCTAATCTTGGAAATCAACAAAGTCCCCATCCCGGAACCAGTCCCCCCACCAAGGGAGTGGGTGACTTGGAACCCTTGTAATGAATCACACCCTTCAGCTTCTCTCCGGACAATATCGAGAACCGAGTCCACCAATTCAGCCCCTTCAGTATAATGACCTTTAGCCCACACATTACCTGCCGACAGTTGACCAAAGACAAAGTTATCGGGACGGAAAAGGTTACCAATTTTGGACGCCTTGATCGCGTCGGAAGTACCTGGTTCCAAATCAACCAATACAGCTCTGGGAACATACTTGCCCGACGAAGCTTCGTTGAAGTACACGTCCAACTTTTGTTTACGGATAGGGTCACCTTCATGGTAGTTACCCAGGTAGTCCAAATCGTGTTCGCCACAAATGGTCTCCCAGAACGCCCCACCAATCTGGTTACCACATTGACCGGTAGATAAATGAATCTAGATGTTAGTACACCTCAAATACGGTGATTATCCCCTACTAGAGGGTCATGGCGGCCACTTACGATTTCTCTCATGATGTGGAACGATGATAAAAATCGAGACGAACACTTGTTTGTTTTTTCGCTAGACGGCGAGAGTGAGGTGGGACACGACACAGGAACGCGGTGGTGATGCCACGAGGATGGGGGAATGAACAGGGGGAAAAAGAGATAGGAGAAGTTAACGAGAAGATTATAAGAACCATTTGATGTTAGTAATGGTCTCTGGAAGATTCTTTGATTTTTCTTAATTTATTCTAGGGGATTTTTCGGTTTTTACCATCTTGGTCGAAATTCCTGTACGCAAATTCTCCTCGTCTATAAAAGTAGTGCATTAGCCAATGTGATGAAGATAACAGAAGAAATAGGATTATTTAAGAGATTAGAGCAATCAAAGAGCCAGTGACACATACATGGGTAAGGCTTGATCATTGTAGACATTGTTTTAATGCCATCAATCACCTTGATGTAACAATAGTGAACGTGACTCTACCCTCGTTTATAGACGCGTTTGGGTTATGAACACCAGGGTGACCCAAATATATTTGCGAAATGGTTAAGTCTAGAAGAGATACATTAGTGACATTGTATTGATAGCCAATAGATGCCATATGATGAGGTCTTAGGCCTTACTATGATAAGAAATACTTACGTAATCATACACATAGCCACCCCATCATCACTATCCTCGATGGTTAAACTGTAAACATTAAGGACTCCTAGCCTCTGTGACAATGGCGCGGCTTTGTACCATCATCACTTGAGAGTTATCGATTTTTCGTAATTGAATCTTTAATCAAATATCACTTTACTAAAAGACCCTGTCTAAATGTAGCCTAAGGACATGTTAGCGGCTATTCGCGGCTAATATCACCACCCACGTATCCAATGAAAGGATTTCTCAACAATCACCTCATCGAATAATGCAAAAAGTTGAATGGTCTCAAGTGGGTCAACAACCCATCAAAGTGTTATCTCCTGCTTTCGTATCTAACGGTCACGTGTTTACCCTGGGCCTGGTTGGTACTACTGCTACCGGGACTTTGCCCGAATGTGTTAAGGAACAAACTCACAATGCCATCCAAAACCTTGAAAAAGTGCTCAAGGCTTCTGGATCTTCCCTTGACAAGGTGATGAAGGTGTTGTTGTTCATTTCCAACAGAGAAGACTCTGCTGCTATCAACGAAATCTACCACGAATACTTCCCCCATGCCCCTGCTCGGTCTTGTATCATGGTTCAATTCCCCAACGATAAGATCAAGGTGGAACTCGAATGCGTTGCCGAAGTCATCAACTTCCAAGCTCAATTATAAATAGATATATGGGAATAGACACCTACTATTTGTCGTTGACATTATCGCCTCGTACTCTCGTTAACTCCCCAGCCTCACAACAAGAAGCAGTTGTAGTATCGCGCGAATTGACACCTCATGAGTGACACCATCCAAAATAGAACCTACGAGTTCCAACAATGTGTGGTTGCATATGACAAGATTAATAAACGGAATAACACTCCCATAACTCCCCACCAACCCCCAAAACGTCTGCATTTCTCCCAACAAGCAGGGGTGATTGCCAAAGACATTCTGCATGTCACTGACTTGTTACTGAAGTTAGCCCTTCTTGCCAAAAGGAAGCCTCTTTTTGATGATAAACCAGTGGAAATCGGTGAATTAACATATGTCATCAAGCAAGAAATCTTCAAGATTGAACAAAACATTCAAACGTTACAGAAAGTCATGAAGGGTGACACCACCATTCAAATTGACACCCAGACACTGCAATTTCTGAAAAACGTGGTGAATTTGCTTAATTCAACAATGAAGAATGTCCTGGGGGAATTTAGACTGGTATTAGAGGTGAGACAAAAGAATGAGATGCTTAATAAGTCGAGACAAGAGAATTTCCTTAGTGCTACCTCCACTGTCAATTCCACGAGAAATCAATCACCCGTGACAGTTGGCGGGAGAGTAGCTGGGGCTCACTTGCTGGAAAATCCATACATGCTGTATGATGATCCTGGTGATGAGGTGTTATCGATTCCAAACCAACAACAGCAGATGTTATTGATGGAAGAACAATCAAACCAGTACTTACAATCGAGACTGCGAGCAGTGGAATCGATTGAACTGACGATTAATGATGTTGGTAATTTGTTTCAACAATTAGCGACGATGGTGAATGAACAAGGGGAACAAATTCAACGGATCGATGAGAATGTCGAGGATATCAGTTTGAATATTGAAGGAGCCCAGCGGGAGTTGTTAAAGTATTATGCTCATATCACTTCGAACCGGTGGTTATTTTTGAAGATCTTTGGGGTATTGATCTTGTTCTTTTTAATTTGGGTACTCGTAGGGTAGCAGAGGTAATAGTAATGGATAGCAGGAACATGAACAAGTAAAAGGGTGACTTTGGTTCCGATACGGAATTTTTGAAGTTGGACCATCCTTAACCATAAAGGATTGCATCTGTTTGACACTGCTTCCAGAGGTGAAGCCTGGTTGGGGTTTGTAGGGTAAGTATTTGTATAATTAGAAATGAATGGAGAGGCGAGGGAAGAGTAGAGAAAATCTGACAAAAAATAAGGGGGAGGAGTGGTCCTTTTATAGTAATTTGTAGATCAGGTGATGTATTGTTTTTGTTTTTATTATTGTTGTTATTATTGTTGTTGATGTACTTGATTAAAATCCGATAAATCACCGAAATCTTTAGCTGTATGCAGGTTTATCACAATCTTTACCCCAATAATCGATCAGATTAAATCTCTAACGATAATGCCTCAAGCTCATTCAACCGCAGTTGATTCCTACAACGTCAACCACTCAAATTACGACGCCTATCGTCCTTCATATGATCCAAAAATTGTTGAACCCTTTCTTAACCAATTGGGACTTTTAACATCGAACGGTGATGTTGACACCACAAAAAAAATTCTTGAATTGGCAGTTGGTACAGGAAAATTCACCAAGAACTTAATTGACCATGGATGGGGTGCAGGGACATTAAAAGTGATGGATCCATCCCAAGGGATGTTGGATTCGTTTCTGGCCAACTTCTCGCAAATTCCAAAGGAAGATGTCATTCTTGGTAGCTCTTATAATATCCCAGTTGCCGACAATTCAATTGATGTGATTATTATTTCTCAAGCATTCCATTGGTTTGCTGATAAAATTAGTTTAAGAGAGATTTATCGAGTTCTTACCCCAAAAGGGAAATTAGGGTTGATTTGGAATTTTGAATGGGCAAACAACCCTGTATTTAACCTTGAATCGACCAATGCCCAGTTTATTGATGGTGGAGTTGGTGATGAGTTTCAACGGTTGATTGATGAGCCCCTGGTGATGAAAGTATTTGAAGGGTATCTTAACCAGGCCCAATGGCTGAAACAATGTTGTGATTATATTTATTCATTGGAAGGCGGGGTTCCTCAATATCGTAAAGGTCAATGGAAACAAGTATTTTCCGAAACTAATTTATTTAAAGTCGACGGCGATGAATTATTTTTATTAGCATCGAACGTCCAGTCACGTGACCAAGTGATCAAATATTGGTTAACAAGACTGTTTATCACCAAGATGAGTGATCAAGAACAACAACAAGTTGCTCAACGAATTGAAGAAATCTTAGATACGTATGCTAGTGATCTTGACCAGTCCAAGCTAATCAAACCCGTCGGGTGTCATGGAGTGGTATATTCGAAGGTGGCATAGAGATTTAATAAAAATATTTATCAGGTGATCAAGTGAAATTAATCAATAGCATGTCACTGAAACGTAAACAATGTCGAAGAAAAAAAAAGGAAGGCACTTCAGAAAAAAATTTCGGAAAAAACAACAAAAAAAAAAAAAAAAAAAAAAAAAAAAAAAAAAAAAAAAAAAAAAAAAAAAAAAAAAAAAAAAAAAATTTAAAAACCAAAAAAAAAAAAAAAAAAAAAAAAAAAAGCCTCCCCCACCCCGCTTAATTAAAACAAAAACGTGCCACTAAATTAGTTATTTACATATATCACCAATATGACAACGACAACGCTCGTTACCATGCACGCCAACGTTGCGCACACTCGAAGTAATGATTTGTTAAATATGTACATGGAGACGATGACAAGAATTCAACTGCGGGATTCACATTATGTTATCCGCAATATTGACGGATGAAGTACATCACCATAACTCCGAAAAACCTGTGTTAATAGCTAGAGGGGTAGTTTCCACTCGATTTTTACTGGAATTTCTCGAGGGGATCTCGGTAATTTATTATCCATCCCTTGATCTGGGCTTAGTGGTAGTAAATGTTTACACGCCCCCTTGTACCTCACCTGTGCATGTTTTTAACAAGATAGTAGATGACGCGGTTATCTTACGATGATGACGATCGATTGCATATTAGAAGTCGGGGGACACCACCGATGGAGGGTCTAATTACGACAATACCTTGATGGATGCCAGTGGAGTGATCGATTGAAATTACCAGAAAAAATGGCGGCACCAATGCGTCGATGGTGAATGTTACATATACCCCACTGGCGATGCATGTCATTAGCCATTGACTCAATCATGTAATCGGAAGCATGGCCTACAAAATAATGACGGTCACTGATAGTAAATGACGCCAAATTAACGATATTATGGCCACCGGTGGCAACCTCGCGTCAATCTCTCGCTTAATGTCGGTGGATACATGTACATATTTACCTTTAGAGAGTACATTGGGAATGGTGGGGGGGCCCTTCATACCAGGACGATCAGCTGTTGACATTGATAACCTACGTCAATATTTCCCGATTAAGTAGTTCCATTTGGGGGAAAGTGATGTTTATCCCTTTATTACCTATACCTTATAACATGAAAAACGCAAACAGCGACAGTGCCAATACTCCCACTGCTACCCACCACATTTTATCAAAGAAGGGGGTGGTAGTTTCTCGAATGGCGGTAGTACGGTATTGATTTTCCAACAGCCGTCTTACTCGATCTCTAATGCCAACTTCATCTCGTTTGGCCTTGGAGGTTTCCAGGGCTTGAGAATTACCGTTGGTGGGGTTAAGGGTCTCGGTAGGCAACATCATCGGTGGCTTGTATGCCAAATAAAGTGGTTGCATCTTCAGTCCATCAAATTGGAAGATTTGAAGGGTTTTCCGACCATGATACGCCAGGACATAGACGAACACTTCTCTAAACCATGTGGGCTGATAATAACGCACATAGGTTGATTCATTAGGGCTATTACCACAAGGTTGACTCAATAATTGTCGACCGTCGACTTCAATAGGGTGTAAATACACCAGGCCGTTTGGCATCATTTCATAAGTACCATGTTGATAAGTCACCGACCCCACGGGACATCTATGATCAACAGCATTGGATTCAACTCGATATAATGCTTCTTCATAGTGGCCATCCTTGGTAAACAGATACAGGATACCGGGCAAATCGGGTTCGATCAAAAGTTCGTCCACAGGGTCATAGAATCCCGGTCCGGTGAACACAGTGTTGGATTTCAGTACCCAGGTACCTTCCAAATCATCCATAGTGAAATCGGCCCCACTAAGGGCAACAAAGGTGCCAATCACGAGCAGCTTCCAGAGCATGGTTGCTTTATCGATGGTTTGTTTCTTGTGAGGCTATGTATGCGCGACGGTGAAGGAGGGAAAGAAAAAAAGAAAACTTAAAATGGTTATCATTACTCATGATTCGAACTTGAGGATAATATTCGAGAAACCCCTTTCCCGTGACGTCGTGGGTTCGAATCGAGATTCACCTAATATTTCCGAGGTTTGTTAACATGCAGTAGGTGTACTCGAACAAATAAATTTGAAATTTGAAAAAAAATAGAAACATAGTTGCCAAGGTTAGACATCACTAATTTGAAGGAAAAAATCGGAATGGTGAAGCATTCTCTAGTGAAGCAATACGGCATCGTTCTTACTTTTCTGGGTTGGGTTAATTGATGTTTCATCTTTAATATTCTTTTCGAATCATCGACATTTTGTTTCTTTTTCAAAATTCTTTTTCTTTTTTTTTTTTTTTTTATTTATTGCCATGTTATTAATTTATTTCCGGTAATATGTATACAGAACCTTGCATACACGTGCCGCCACCAAAAAAAAAAAAAAAAAAAAAAAAAAAAAAAAAATCTATTCAATGTGAATTAATGTCTTAGAAGATAGTTCATATGTGCAGACAAAGTAAGTAGGCGCCAAAGGATATTCTATATTTACGTGAATAGTCACCACCATATGTAATTGACAAATGTACCAATTGAGGGTTCGATGTTACCAAAAAATTAACTTCAGTCGAAGATTAACACTAGAAAAAGTTTTACTCAATTATTCGAGAGGTAAGACATGTTAACCTAATTATATAAATTTTTTATTTTCGATTTATTATCGTCCGATTAATTGAAAGGAAAACAAAAATAACCCCCCCCCCTCCACCCCCATTGTTCTTCATTATCACGCAATCTTCCCTTTAGTAACCCCCACCACCACCAACTCGGTGCCACCACCCACCACCAATAACACCACAAACTCTCACCCAATCTTACAACCCCTGTAGATTACGTTGAGATTTGCTGCTAACCCCTGATAGGTTACCTTCACTAACAGGATCCATTTGTGTTGGCTGGATCTCCTAATTAAGTAATCCAGGCACGGGGATGCATGAATTTCGCCAAATCAACTAAAAATACTCGACGATGTTATTGGAGGTAACAACGGCACCAATGGTGATGCTAACGAGGGGAATGGTTGATTTAATCACTCGCCATCACCTGGCTAGAGTTGTAGCCCCAGTAATTAACTCCTAGTACTCATCACCCCCTGCTTAAGCGCGACGATAACTACATAAGCGAACCCATGGTTAAGGTAACGCAAGCTAAACCTGAAACGGTTATCAATTTTTTCCGATTATGTTAGTAAAGATGACGAATATTATTTGACTCAGGGAAATGATCACCGAAGCGTGCTTGGCTGAGATATCTTGCTACATTAGGGGGGCAGGAGGGTGGTAGTCGTTAGTCGTGTATCATTATTGTCCATGCTATTAAAAAATGTAAAGGGGAACAAAGTAATTCCAAAAAAAACAAAAAAACGGATGGGGGTTGGGGGTTTAAAAAAACCGGTAAAAAAGCATCGAAATGAAACAAAAGATTTTTTTTTATATTTTTTTTTCTTTTTTTGTCATTTTGGGACCAGTCCCGCCTCTAATGTTTTGTAAATATAGGAGAATCGTTCTCCAGTAATGGTGTCAGGATTCCTTGGCGACGACAATAGTCATAATCAAACAAGTCGACGCCAGTAGGGTCGTCGCAACCCTGCAGCAGCGCTGACAGGGTCAACGAGGTTGTCGACGGGTGAGGATGATGCGGGTGGATAAAAATGCCATTATGAGGCAAGCTGGGCAACTTATACATCAGTCGCAGCGGCAACGATGTCGTTGACAGCAGCCTATGCTTTTGCGGCAGGGGCTCCCTACGCAGGGCCATCAGTGGGGCGGCGAACATCGGGGATATCAGCAGTAACAGCAGCGATGCCAGTCCCACCGTCAGTGCCAGGTTAGCACTCAGCAGTGACCCGGCGTAGAGGGGTGCCGAGTATTGAGGAGGGGTATAAGGGTACAGTTTCTTTCGATCAATTGGCGACAGCATCGGTGGTTGAGGTAATTGCGCCGAAGGTGCCAGTGGCCCTGCCGCCAGCACCAGGGTAACTCTTCTCGGACCAGTATTAGGATGCCGTTTAACGGCGGCGGCGGTCACCACCATTGATGGCGAATCCAGCGCCAGGAACTTGTAATGTAAGCATACTTGATGATATAAGTATTGAGGACCTTTACCGCCGAACATCTTGAGGACAAATTCCAGCAGCAGAAGGATCAGTTTGATCACGTATTTTTTGATTTGCTTATAGGTATTAAAATCCAAGGGGGCACTGACTTCGAGGATGCCGCCGATGGATTGGTAACAAGGATGGTTCAGGGTAAGGTTGAATGTTTCATTGATGACGTTACAAATGACGTGAGCCAAATGCACGGGATGGATGTCCATCAATTCAAATTGATAGAGCAGGGCGTACGTCAAGTACCGCTTAATGTTGAACAATTGATGGGTCAGTAATTGGTGGGGGACGGCGGCGTCGGACACCACGGTGGGCATGACGGCGAATTCCCCCAGATTAACGAGGAATTCATCGACGCCAGCATCATGGACCCCCCATTCTAATGTCAGTAATACGTGGACTTCCATTTGCTTAAACATGCCTTCGTCATACTTGCACTTTGCTCCACAAAGTTTCACCAATTCTTGAAGCTTTGGTAACCGGAATCGTTCGGTTGGACCCAAGTATTTTCCTCCCAGGCCATAACCAACGTCGGCAATCGTTCGGATGGGTTCAACGGTGTGTAAATTCGCCAAATTAACAAAATGGTTATTGCCACCATGGACTTTGGCGGCGATCCAAAGACAAGTGGTGATGATAAGTTGCGATTGGTCCAATAATACGATCCGTTTCAGACAATAACGATCGAATAACCTCACCGCTTTGGCAACGACAAACGGTAAGATTTTGAGTCTTACCGACATTTTTAACAAAAAATCGATCAATTTTAACCGGATGGCTGACGTCATATATGGTTGTTGCTTGTATAATTCGATATTTGGTTTATGAGCGTCGATTTCCGCCATCATGGCGGCATGGATATCGGCGTCATATTCGTCGACCACTTTCCGGTGTCGATGGACTTCGGTTTGATAAAGAGGTACTGGGTACTCATACTGAAAGAACCTTGGAGTCATGGTTGATGAATTCCCAGGGGGATGATGTAATTTGGGGGGAGGTTGAAATGGTAAATATCAAGGGGTTCAGAAACTTGTTCAAGGTGGGGTCAATGACCTATATATGGTTAGCCGTGGTCTAACTTAGCATTAAAAAATATATGTTAATCGGCTAATAATATTTTCAAAATTGTAATTTTGCCATTCTATAATAGGTAGCACCTCGGGCGGGTGCCCGCGTCGTCCTGATGACAAAGGTTTTTTTTTTCCTCTCTCTCTCTCTCTCCCTCCCTCCCTCGATCGATCTAATCTTGAGATTGCCAGAAATGGGAGGGAGAAATTCAGATGGAGTATGTGCCTTTTATTTTAGTTATCGTATGAATGCCGGGGTATTTGAAGGGGACAATGTTTGATTGATTACTACCTGGGGGGGGTCTACGGTAAAACATTCCTCCTCCCCTATTCCTGTCCTCTCTCGTCTAATCATCCCCCTTTGGTGGGTGGTGTATGGTTGAAGTGTATCGTCGTTTAATCAACGGTTATTTCTCATGTTAGGCGAAAAAAACCTGGAGAAAAATATTAATTTAATTTAATTTTTAATTTTTAATTTTTTTTTTTTTTTTTTTTCCTCTACTTAATTTTTTTCGGAGTGGTCGATTAAATTTAACCAATACATCAAATAAAATACCACTTTTTCAAAAGGGGGGTCGAGGCGACCTCCAAAATATTACAACCATATCCCCCAATCGGTTGGTCACCACCTTGTCCATCCATTCCTTACCATTTAAAAATTAACTTTATTCGATTCTGCATATTATTATTCCCTCCCTTTTCACCAGGTGATTTTAATGTCAAAGACTTTGACGATCACTGTTGGTCAACGCACTTAGTCCACTTCTGCTTATCTAAGCCGCCCACATCTAAATTATGTGCCCTTTACTTTAATGACCTCGCGCAATACATATTCATCGCCTAATCAGGATTAACTACCCTGAAAACCCCCATCGACTAAAGATATTACATATCCTCATGTCGGGTATGATGGTTGACATCACCTTGGTTGTTTATGGTCTTCCCCCATAGGTCCATACCCTCCACCCCTCCACCCCTCGTTACCCTCCTCCTCCTCCTCCTCCTCCTCCTCCTCCTCCTCCTCCTCATCCTCCTCCACCCCTCGTTACCCTCGTTACCCTTGTCTTCTCCTCCTCCTCCTCCTCCTCCTCCACCCCCACCACCACCAAAACAAGGTTGAATGTCACCCACCCAGGGATGTACCCCTACTAATGTCCTAACTAGGATCATTTGCATTGATAGAGAATGTGGAAAAGGTTAATTCATACCATGACAGTGGTTTGTTGTTATTATTGTTTATCTGCCGACAATGATGGCGAAGTTCATTCGTCCCTTGCATCATTGGCAATCGCTTGCCAATCCAGGTGAATCACGGCATAGTATTGTAATGCTGCGATCACGTACAATCCAATGACCATACCGATCCATAATCCATTTAATTGGAGGTGGAAGTAAAATGCTAACATGTGGGCAATGGGAAGGGCCACCCCGTAAAAACATGCCAAATTAATATATCCCAGGATCCATTGTCTTCCTTGTCCTTTAAGAATACCGCCAGTGGCACACAGAAGGAAATCGGATAATTGGTATACCGCGGCGATTTCCATCGCCAGCAGAGCAATGGCGATCACTTGGTCGTCATCGGTATATAATTTGGCAAATGACGTCCTCCAACAATAGAGAATGGTGGCATTGATGATGCCTAACCCTCCCAGGGCGACAAGAGTGGCTTTGGCGGCGATTTGCGCCGGAATAATTTGACCCCCACCAATATACCACGCAATTCTCGTGGTTGCAGCAATGCCCACGGCAAATGGTACCTGATAAAGCAAAATGCAAGTGGTACTAAGGATGGTTTGCGCCGCCAACACTTGAGTGCCGAATTTGGCGGCGGAAAACGTGATAATTTCAAACGCTAACCATTCCGATTCCACCATGAGAATGCCGGGAATTGCCAATTCCACCACCCGATGCCATTTGGAAAGATATTGGCGATCTAATATCAGTCCCACCGGCCAGCACTGGGATCCATCAACGAAATAAATATACATATAGGTGAGAATACACATTGTCCAATTGGTAATCGTCACTGACCATGGAGCTCCAATAAACCCAATACCAATAGTATCATCCCACACTAACAAATAGGTCAATGCCATGTTTAATGGTGCACACACGAGTAAAATATAGGTGGTGGCATGAAAGATCCCTTGAGCTTGTAAGAAATGTTTACCATTTTCAAACAAGAGGAATCCTGGAAGTCCCAATGCCACCACTTTAAGATATTCACTCGCCAACTGACATACTCGTTGATTACCAGGGCCCATGATCATATTAAGTAATGGTTGACTATTAAACCATAATATCATGATCGGGATCGCCAACGCAAATAAAAAGAATGTACACCGAATAAACACTTTCCCCACCGCTTGGTAATCACCTCGACCATAAGCTTGAGCACAAAGGGTATCTAAACAAGTGGCGACGCCGGCCACGATGGCAAACCCGGTAATATTTGCCGTCATACTTGATATCAGTACTGCTGCCAAATAATCATCACCTAATCTTCCAACGGCAAATACCAGAGCCACCGTCAATGAGAATTCAAGGAGGAAAGTGATGGTAAGGGGGATCAGGCTTCGTAATACCGCTTTAGCTTCATGATTAATATCGGGGATTCGGACATCATCATTATTAATCACTTCTAATTGATTACAACTGCCATAACCTTCGGCAATGTCCGCTAACGGCGGGTTCAGCCGTCGCCTTGAGGTATCCATCACCCCAAACAGCACCCGCCGCTGTTGTCTGCCAGGAATCAGCACATGTTCATCTAAGAAGAAAGACGTTGGAGCGGGTTCCAGTAGCCGCCGGTGGCGGAGAGGCGTCGTTGGCTTTGTTACTGAAGTCAAACCGGCAATGGACCTTTAAAGGATTTTGTGCGGCTCGCTGCCAAAACCAAAACCATGCCAATTGAGGATCCAGCCACACTCAATGGCCAACATTGGCATACCCATGGACAATGGCGGATAGAAATCACCCCATGATCAATCGCTTTTGCCCCCCTTACCCCAACGCTATTGTTTGATGGCTGTCAGGTGGTGCCATGCTCCCTCACCGACATCCACCTTCTATTGTTGTCATATCCCCCTGTTAAATGAATACCCGGTGGGAATCTTGCATAACGACGAGGCGAGCAACCAAGGGGATTTAGGGGTGAAGCTAATGACGCCAATCGAGGTGGCTTGGTGTTAAAGTTGGTGGCCGCCCAATTTCCCAGGGTCTTTAAGGGACCCTGTCCCCGCATGAGTTAGGTGGTGACTTACAGCATTCCAAAGTCGTCATTTGATTAACACGTGGAAATAAATCGGGGCCATTTTTATTGGCGATACCACCAGGGGAATATTTTTCTTTGGGTTACATTTTTTCCCCAGGTGGTTTTAACCGAGATGGGCGATGTCGGCGCTAAATTCCCCTTAGTCATTTTATCGATTCGGCAATCGCAATCGCGTTCGGCCATGCACTTGGTAGTGGATAGTTAAACCCTGCTTGAACCGCCAACCTTAAATTTCTACGATGACCTCTTTAGTGTCGATGGTTTTACCAAGAAGATAGGGGGCTTATCATCGGGATAATTATCTAAGGTTAATTGAGGTTGGCGGGGAGCAAATTATCCCGTCGTCGTCGTCGTCGCCTCCGGTCGCAACAATATCCCCCCGATGCAATCATCGTCAAGATAATGTCGGTAATGATACCAATTTAAATCAACGGTTTTATCAACATCACGCCATATTATCATTGATAAATAATGGGTGACAAGCTACACCTCGCCTAATTTTATTCCTTCGCCTCGAAAATACGCGTTTATCCTAATTGGGACGAGTTGAGGAGGAGAATGTACATGGGATGAGGTGAAGGTTCACGTGGTGTTTATAGGACCCTATCTATCATTACCTAATGCAATCATTTGATGGATTGTGGTTTGTCATTTTGCAGCAGTGGTGGTGGTGGTTAGGGTATCATATGCAATATCATTAATGAGGTCCATCACCACCTTTACTCCATGGTTAACCGCCGCCAGCGCCAGCGCCAGTTTGACCTCTTTATCACCACCAAATATAATCATTTGTCGACATTGATCAATCTTGGTATCTTGACGAAATTTATCAGCAATGATCATATCACAAATGATCTCTTCCAAGTTAATGGCGTCATCATCGATGGCGAATAATTCATAGATGATATCAAAGGTAATCTCTCGATAATATTTGCTTAACCGGATCAAATTAGCTTCGATGACATTGATGAGCCATTTATGAGTTGGGTAATCTCCAATTAATCTTGATATCAGTCCCAGAGGGTGATAACGACGATGCCATTGAAGTAATTGATTAACGAGGGATAATGGTACCAATTGATCATTTTTAATCAACTTAAACATCTCCATACTAATCTCTTGTCCCTTGAGATCATCTTCAGGGCTTAACTTCTCCGGATTAACTTCATGGCTTAAAAACTGTAATACGCTCCATTGGCGATGATCAGGTGACAGCAATAATAATAATTGGATGATTTTCATCATAATCGGTTGTTTAATCACTTCAATCCCATCGACATTGGCTAACGAGTTGATGATAAGCACTTTTTTATTGATGAGGTCAAACACTTTATTGGGGTGGAACATCTGGGCTTCTGTGAGTTGATCTTGAAGGTTAACCACGGCATATAATGCTGCTAGTCTTTGATTTCGTTGGCAATAAACTTGATGATATTCTGGCAGGTCATTTAATTGATGAAGTGTTTGTTGCCATTGGTTGGTGCCAGCGAGATTCGCCGCCAGCGCCACTTTAAAGGCAAACTGATGGATGGTATCATCATCTTCATTATCATTGAATTGATCAAGGTTGGTCAAGAAGGTGATATCGTCGATGCCATGGCGGGGATTATCATCGTCGGTCATATTGATAACCAAACGGTATGGTGCGCACTTTGAAGTTTGATGGTGGCGCCCCCCCCCCCCCATACCTGTATAGAAGTCAAGACGCTAGTGGTCGGAACCGACTTGTCGAATGATTAATGCCCGTCAGGTTTTGAATGCCGAAAATGCCGGGGATTACCTAAGTGCATCGGCTGCTTAGTCTAACACCAGATGAACTCCGATGGTTTATGCGGTGAATATGTTAAACATTTCCAATGGATATGCATCTCACCTGCGCCAATATATCCAATCGTAACTCTACCGGGAGGCGGCGACACATACCAAAAAGTGTCAGCATTCGGTGTCGGATTATCGCATGATCCATGCCGACTCCGACGCTGGTTCCATTATTGATCGCTTCAACATTGACATATCAAAAACCTTTACTATCAAATACAATAGCTCAAGGTGACTATTGTACTATTATCCCCTGTATGCTATATGTAGGCTCGATCAAGGTACAGATTAAAGCGTACTTGTTACCATTGTTAGTCGTCTATTCAAATGGGCTATTGTCAGCAACCACTGAGCCTCATTGATGCTGGAAGGGCACGCTTTTACCCCTTGGTGTTGATGAAATCCCTAAACGGGTGAAATTGGTTATCGGAGGTGTTTACCATTTGATCGGGACCGGGAATGGGGTAATAATGGTATTTAAGTCGCGGTGACGTCGGAGGTTTACCCCTAGCTGTTACATAGTTGTCGGTTAAACTAACCACCATCGAAGTGATTGTAACCTATTTCACAAATTGGGGATCCCGACGCGTGTAATCCCAGGTCACGTGATCGTGGCCAATGCATTTTTAAAGGTGCTATTTAACATTGAATGGGGTAGTATTTGTTTAGTTAATTGTTGTTACAATGATATACTTGGAGAAATTGCGGTACTGATGTTTTGCCTTGCGACCATTGCTGCACTGATGTTTTATCGCGGCACTGATGTTTCTGTTTCTCCAATCGTTTCGGTTATGTCGTTAAATGGTTGGTAACGTTTTTCGTATTCATCGTACCCATCGTTCCGATGGGTTTCTTCCTGCATCCAACCCCATATGATCTCATCCTCCACGCACCTCGTACCTCATCAAAGTTATCATATAAACACCACCAATCCACCATCATCCAAACTAACCAATGAAGTTGACAACATTGTCTGCCCTTGTGGTGGTGCCCTTTGTGTTGTTCCAAGTTATGAATTACCTTTTCGATACCTGGTTACCCACCAATTATCAATTTGAACTCGATGTATTAAACGACATGTGCCAAACAGTAGTTTCCAATCATCCCGATGGTAATGCCACCGCCATCATGTTAGAATTGGCTCCCATGCTTAAGAATAAATACCCTCACCTTATTAATGACTTTAATTGGGATGATTGGGTGTTTAATAACGCCGGGGGTGCCATGGGCACCATGTTTATCCTTCACGCTTCAATCTCGGAATATTTGATCTTTTTCGGTACCGGGACTGGTACTGAAGGTCATACTGGCATGCATTTTGCTGATGATTACTTCCATATTTTGGCAGGTAAACAATTGGCGTCATCGCCTGGTCAATTTGACCCCGAAGTTTATTACCCTGGTGATGTCCATCATTTACAAAAGGGGAATATTAAACAATATATGATGCCTTCTGGGGGGTTAGCCCTTGAATTGGCTCAAGGGTGGATTCCTCTGATGTTACCCTTTGGATTTTTGGATACCTTTTGTTCAACCTTTGATTTCTATACGTTATACCGTACGGTATACTTTACTGGTAAAGATATGATTACCAATTTACTCAAGGGGAAGTTTTAGATATAGATATTTATATATAAATATAGATGGTTTGACTATGGGGTTTGGTTTGGTTGGTGTGCTCTATATGCCGGATGGCCCGCTTCGCGGTTATTATTACCTCATCGTAAATGATGCAGGGACGTCGTAATTGATGGCGGTTTCATCTACTAAAAAAAAAAAAATGTCGTGTCTATTAATGAGTCGTGATCTATAAGTACAAAAAATTAAATGGGCATTATTTCATCACACGTTTCCAGCGAGTTGTAATAACAGTTTAGCCACCAGAAACGAGTTGGGGGTCCCCATGGGGTTTTGTAATGGCAGCAGGGATAACAATTGTCTTGAGCGATGAGGTTTAGCGTCGTCACCACTGACGGTGACGTTAGCAATGGTAGTATCATCATCATCGATGGTAGTATCCTCGGGGGCCGACTGCAGTGGCGGAGGATTAGTGGGGATGCGACGCGCATTTTTAATCGGGGTCTTTAAGATGATATTAATCAGAGGTAATGAATTACCAGCCACCGATGCCGCGTAAGGTAACATGAATCCTTGGTCTCCGCACAGGATCCGAGGTAATTGGACTTTTGATGCCGCCAGTAACGGCAATTTTGATATGTAGCGAGGGGGCTGGTAAAATGACAGCGTCTGCTTGACGCGGAAGAACCGAAGTCGGCGATTGGCGATGGAATTAAGACTGATCTTAGGGGCGACGGGGGTTGTAGGCAGCGGAGTAGGTAATTGAGTCGCCCAAGGGTGTTGGTGGTGGTGTTGTTGTTGTCGTTGTTGTTGTTGTTGTTGAAGACGAATCACCGCCCGTTGTAATCTCGCCTTCAATACCACCGCCGCCGTCTCTGCTCGTTCCAGACGAGGCAGTTTATGTTTGGTCTTGGAGGGACTAGGACGAGGACTATGACGGTATAATGATTTCATCATCACTGGCGTCAGCACCGCCGATACCTTGGCCGATTTCCGTAACGGGGTGTTGGGAGTCGACGAGTTTAATTTGGAGTCCTTGATGGGAGCCAACGCCACACGGGTCATGAAAGCTATAGTTGGGGAAACTTTAGGTGCCGCGGCGAGCCTCAAGCTTTAAATAATTCTCGTGCGTTACGTGCTACACGCTTTGTTTACCTTACACCAAATGGGGCGACGCGCGTATCAAGGGATATAAGGCGGATTAAAAGGGAGGTAATTGGGGGAGGGGGGGATTTATATTATTGGTTATTCATTGGGTTTATCCCCTTGGTATCTGTCGGGGCGATGGTGATTGTTTTTTTTTCCCCATTGTCTAGGTTTTTTTATAAATTTCACATTTATTTAATTTTGCAAAAATATTACCAGATTACAAACTTTGTATAAATCGCGTCGCGGTCCCTAGGTGCATACGGGGCTCAAAATTTAGACTCCATCGACAGTGATACGGTGTAGCTAGTAACCTAGTGAAGAAGTGGGGTTTAAATACAAGTGTAGTTGGTTTAATCACCCCCCTAGTATTATCTACAACGTTGAATCCCCCCCTCCCTTGTCTGCTCGTCTTTCTGCATTAAACCTCTGGTGACCTCAATGCGCATTAGACACTAAATATGGCACATAACATCAATACTACCCCAAAAAAAGGTAAAGGCTAATCCAAGAAAAAAAAAAAAAAGTGTTTACATCGTCTCCAAGATGGGACATCAATTTTAATTGTCCGATTTAACCCTATTGTCGGCATTATTCATCTAGGTCCCGTCGTTCCTACCCGATTTAAACTTCGGCGATGGCGGGGGGGAGGGGGAGTCAAAATCCATCCCGACACGTATAGACGCGATTTACCCGCAGGGTAACCATCGAAGTGAATTGAGTCATCGACACCTCAATGGAGTCGATGGTAAGTTTGGAGGTAACATTGATTCGTTTGGGAATGTAAACTTTATCTTCGTTGGTGTAAATATAAATTACCATTCTTGGCGATAACTACAACACTGTCGTATTTGGTTTTGTGTTTATATAACCCCGGTGACTCGGGTTCGAACGCGCGCACTCACTGGTGATGATCATGCAGTCGTTATCTCTCTCTCATGACCATTTAACCGCCACTACTACCAATCATGCTCCGGTCAAAATTCCTGCTGTTACGAGAATATCTAACGCCAATTAATAATAACCTGAACTTCTCCACCACTGGAGAAATCTCTCCTGATGAATTTGTCGCTGCTGGAGACTTTCTCGTCGAGAAATTCCCAACGTGGTCATGGGGGTCGACCCCCCAATCATTACAACGGCAGTTTTTACCTCCAGATAAACAATTCTTAGTGACTCGGAAAGTACCTCTGTTTCAACGGGCAACTACGTTTATTGATGGTCATATTATCGAAGAAGATGACGATGGTATGATCACCGTGACCAAACCGGTATCTAATAATGATACCACCAATGGAAATGATGAAATCGCCGATCTAGAAGACCTTATGAATACTAATGATGATGATGATGACTTTAGTGACGTCGAAGTCATCGCTAATGATGGTAAATTACGAAAGTATGATATGTATATCACCTACCTGACGCTGTATCGAGTACCAAAGATGTATCTCGTGGGATATACTGAAAAGGGCATCCCATTAACTCCTCAACAAATGTTTGATGATATCAATTCCGATTATAAAGATAAAACCGCCACCATTGAAAAGTTACCCGTGGCTTCTGATACTACCCTGGTACTGATTCATCCATGTAAACATGCAAATGTCATGAAAGTATTGATGCAACATACAAAGGGAGAAGCCATCCGTCTGGATCAATATTTGATCATCTTTTTAAAGTTCATTGCTAGTGTGTGTCCAGGGATTGAATATGATTATACCATGGATGCGTTATAGTAAGTTACTATGTTTATTAGTGATATTAGAAATGATATGAACTTCAATGATATTTTTTACTAGTAGTATGGTCTTTTCTAGGATTATAACAATATTTGATGAAACTCATTTATACTGATATATACCTCTCACCATGTCATCGTAAGTTCGATTCTGAGGATGGGGTTCCGCCATTTCCGGTGATCATTTCCGGCGCTTCCGAAAATCTACGATTAATCTCAGGAAACCTGATATGGCCAACCCCTATAACCAACTAGTACCTCACTAATCCCCATTAATCATCCACTCCCGTGACCATTAACTTTTGTGTCTAATATACTAAGGATATCCCACTATTGTCCTATATTATCATATGCACACCGTCGACTCGTATTGTGTCCCCTTGGGGCTACATGCAGGTGTCAACTTCAATTATCAACCTCACCATTATCCTTTACTATTGATTACCCTATTGATATGACGGTTACCAACAGGAAGAATGGCAAACGACAAGATGATGGTGATACCATTAAAGATGTCACCGATATCCCCGAGACATCTAGTGTCAATGATTCTAAATCATCATCTTCATCATCAAAGACAAAACATCACGACCATCATGATCATGGGCTGAAAAAGCTTAAAAAGAAGTTACATGAACTGAGGCGAGTGGTATTCATCTTAGGAGCATTTCTTGGGCTTCTTCTAACGGTATTTTTCACCACGGTATCTCATCCATCATTAAAACTGGAATTGGATCGATTGGTGACATTTGAAAGTGTCAATGATTTCTTTGAAGATTGGCGGGATATGTTACCCCTGGGGCTCGTGAATATGATCTCAGATATGGACTTTTCCAACTCCAATTCATCTCTTCATGGTCTGGCCGAACTGTTTAGTGTTGGTCGGAGGATGAAAGAACAGAATTTGACCTATGAATATAACGTGGTGATGGTACCAGGGGTCATTTCTACTGGGTTGGAACTGTGGGGGACATCTACTGGTGGTGATTGTCCTCTGATTGCTCATTTCCGTAAGCGGTTATGGGGATCATTCTATATGCTCAGAACAATGGTATTGGATAAATCATGTTGGCTTAAACATGTAATGTTAGATACTGATACTGGACTTGACCCTCCAAATATCACCGTTAGAGCCGCTCAAGGGTTTGAAGCCGCCGATTTCTTCGTTGCTGGTTATTGGATTTGGAATAAGATCCTTCAAAACTTATCGGTGATTGGGTATAACCCCGATAATATGGTATCGGCAGCTTATGATTGGAGACTCGCCTATTTAGACCTTGAAAAACGGGATGGTTATTTCTCAAAGATTAAGGCTAATGTCGAAACTAACTTACACCATACTGGACGGAAACTGGTACTTGTGGGACATCTGATGGGGTCTCAAGTGATCTTTTATTTTATGAAATGGGTTGAAGCTGAAGGTGAACATTATGGTAATGGTGGACGTCTGTGGGTTAATGATCATATTGCCGCCGTGGTGGATATTTCAGGATCATCATTGGGGACTCCTAAATCAATTACTGCCATGCTTTCTGGGGAAATGAAAGATACAGTTCAACTTAATGCCGTGGCGGTATATGGGTTGGAAAAGTTCTTTAGTAGAAAGGAACGGGTGACGATGCTTCGATCATTTGGTGGTATCGCTCTGATGTTCCCTAAAGGAGGTGAAACCATCTGGGGGAACTTACAACTGTCTCCTGATGATCCTAGACCTCAAGAGGAAGTAATCAATGAAATTGATGAAGCAAAGAATCATCCAAAACATGATACTTTTGGTAAATTCCTTCGTTACCATGATGATGAATCTCAAGCCAATTATACCATGTCGGAAACCATCGATAAACTCTTGGAACAAGCACCTGATTGGTATGCTAAAAGAGTAAGAGAAAATTACTCATTTGGTATTTCAAGAACTAAAGCTGAACTCGATGCCAATGAGAATGATCATCGGTTTTGGCTGAACCCATTGGAAGCTCGATTACCTTATGCTCCCGATATGAAGATGTATTGCTTTTATGGGGTGGGTAACCCTACTGAACGGTCATATACTTATACCAAGGCTCCCGATTATACTGGATTGGATATGGTCATTGATCCATTACTGGAAAATGCCATCCTCTTCAATGATGGTGATGGTACGGTATCATTAATGACCCATCTGATGTGTCATGAATGGCAAAAGGGTAAGGCTTCTCGGTATAACCCTGCCGGCATTGAAACCACCATTGTTGAAATCAAACATGAGCCTGATAGATTTGATATTCGAGGTGGGGCTAAGACTGCTGAACATGTGGATATCTTAGGTCTGGCTGAATTGAATGAATTGGTATTGAGGGTGGCTGCTGGTGATGGCGGTAATATTGATAATCGCTATGTTTCTAGTTTACGTGATATCGTTGCTAGAATCAATCTTTAGAATGAAGTAATTTTTTGGAAACGTTTTTTTTTTTGAATTTTTTTTTTGAATTTTATTTTTGTAATATTAGATTTATATATATACTTTTTTTTTTATCAAGTTTGCCGTTAGCTATTTCATGATCAATGCATCGTAAGATGCAGAAAGGGGGTGCATATAGTTGCCACCATATAAATAGGTGAAACCTTGTCACAAACCTCATGTCTATTCGCCCCCCTACTCATGCCGGTACTTGGTATTCCGGAGATAAGGCCAAGCTCACCCAACAACTAATCAATTGGTTTAGTAAAGCCGAGTCTACCGTTGGTGGTAATGCCATTCCAGGGGCTCGGTTCTTAGTGGGTCCTCACGCCGGTCTCAGTTACCTGGGAGATCGACTCGGGGAGACATATGCTGCTTGGGATGGGGGTAATTGTAAGCGGCTCTTTATCCTTGGTCCATCTCATCATGTATGGTTTGAAGGGTCGGCGTTGGTATCGCCCTACGATTACTATGGGACCCCTTTAGGTGATCTAGAGGTTGATGGGGATATCGTCGATGAATTGGTGGCAACGGGACTGTTTACTAAGATGCCACAAAAGGTCGATCGCGATGAACATTCATTTGAGATGCATGCCCCATTTATTTACCATAAATATCCAAAGGTGAAGATTATCCCTATCATGATCCTGCTGATGAATCATCGATTATGTAAGCAGATCGTCGAGGCGCTAGCACCATATGCACGAGATCCCAGTAATCATTTTTGTGTGCTGACTGATTTCTGTCATTGGGGACGGGGGTTTAATTATACCAAATATATTGATGCTCCTCCAGTATCGGAAAATTTGGAAGATATAACCATCCATTCGTTACGAGGCACACCAACGGGGATCCCCATCTATCAACTGATTGAATTGTTAGATAAACGGGCGATGGAGATTGCCAGTAACGGAGATGAGGTTCTCTGGGATAAATATATCGAAAATACCGGAAACACCATTTGTGGACAACGACCAATGATGGTATTATTAAGGCTTTTACGAGGTATTGGCATCTCATGGATTGGTTATTCCCAATCTTCGAAAGCAACCTCGATCAATGATAGTAGTGTTTCTTATGCTCTGGGGTATGCTATAGCTTAATAACAATGGGAATAGAATCACTTGTAGTCACTTAAGCCATTGACTTCAAGCCACCATCGCCGTAACACATCTTGAGCTTGTCGTTGACCTCTAGTCACCATTAATTGACTAACAAATTGAAGCATCTCATCTTCGGAACATTTGGTTGGGGGGCACTGTTGTTTAATCAAATGATCTAACCATCGACGAAGATGCATTGGGAATTTAGCAACGAGGGCTCGGAATACCGGATAGTATTGATCGAGAGTCAGCCGAAGTCCAGCAAAGAACAGTACCGTTAACGCCCTCGTCAAATCATAGCCAATTCCCTGACTTCCAACGTCACCAACGATCAAATTTTGTAACTGTTGATGGTCATTTTCATCCCCCCGTTTCAACAAGATGAATTTCACCCAAAATTGGGTTACTGCCTTGATGGTGAACAGTTCATGGTATCCTAATGCCATGATACAAAATGGTAACACTTGAGTGGAAAATACCGGCAACGCCACCAACCGGGGCATCTTTTCAACAATGGTAGATAATACCAGTACCACCGGTTTGACAAGGTCGGAATCCTGTTGGATGGCTTCGAGTTTTTCCACAAAGAATGATTGGATAATGCCATCGACGTCATCATTAGATAACTTACCACTCGAGGTAAGAATGATCGTTTCTAACAACTGATAAATCGGAGAAACGGTAGAGGGAGGCGATCTTGGGAGCTTAACCCGAAGAAAGTCGATGATGGTGTGGACATCAAATACAAACGGACCATCAACCGCTTCTCCCAAGCCATATTTGAAGATATGACAGCAATATTCCGTCACCAACCCATTAGTGGCCAACCCTTCGAGGGTAATACCAAATTGATTAACACATTCAATCACCAACGGCTTGATCTTGAGGGGATCTTGTTGCCAATACCGATTGATTTGTTGTTGCTGATCATCAGTTAACCATTGGTCATGATCGTCGGGTAATCTCAGTGCTTTTGCCGCTTCATTAATGCACAGCACCAATGAAATGGCATAATCTTCCAATTTATTACTATCGCCATTCACCGTGGCCAACACCTGGTTGGAATTATTAATGAGGTCGCTAGCAACAACGACAATCTTGGTGAGGAGACCATGGACGATGGAAGCAAAATCTGGTGCCAGTCTTAACCCATGAGCGATGGATATTAATGCATTACACATCCGTTGGCGGATGAGATTATCAATATTGATATTTCCAATCATTTGAGTTACCACTGGTTGTAATTCGGGTAAAAATTGTACCACCCGTTCGGGGCTTTCCTGACAGATATCAAGTGTCGTCTTCAGGGCGATCAATGATGGTAACGAATCGGTAAAGATGATAGCAAACAAAAAGGTAAACACTGGGCCAATATAGCCGGCACCGACATCGGAATTAAAGAAGAACTTAAGTGAGGATAACAACCGTAATAACGTGATTTGCAATTGACTACCATTGCCGTTACCATTGGCATCAATCACCAGCGACACTTTATCCATCAATCCTGCCCTGAACACTTCATCTACCAAGGGAGAATGCTCTTCGGTTTCATCGGCATAAAATGCCAATTCATCCATGACCTTGTACCATAAAAATAACAGCACTTCAATGTCGACGACATCGGCGGTACCAAGCGACTTAATCACCGCTTCCGTCAAGGTATGATAAAAGGGCATCCCGATCAAATTGTTTAAACTAACAAAGAGATCCCCCACCAGGTTCCGATAATGACTTAAACTCGTCAGTACCGCCTCCCCCTTGGTCATGGCGGCTTTTCTCCAGTAGATCATGGCACATTCCATCAATAGTTGATCACGAAGGTCAAAATATTGTTGTTTACCTTTAGGATTATCTTGGTAAACATTGATAATGAAATTGGCATCATTATCAAAGGTATTGACAAATTCATCCCAAAAAATCACGAGGGCTTCACTCACCAGTTCTTCTTCAATGGCAATGGCTTCATTAAATTGACTCAATCGTATCACCGTTGCCAATACCTGTTGCACCTCCGGGGTATCTAGATGACGACTTAAATAAACGATATTATAGTTGAGGTAAGCACTGATCAGAGTGACATAATTATCGATGGCAGAATCATCATCAGGAGATGCTAGGATTTTGGTGACATACCATTGACCAAATTGGCCTGGGGCAAATAACAAATGGGTGACTTTTTGTCGAGTATCACTATTTAATAGTGAAGGACACACTTCATAGATTTCGGTCAATCCGGCAAACCCTTTGGCGATCATATCCGATGGGGTAGTTTGGGTAAAGCTGGACAATAAATAATTGACCATTGGTTGAGTTTGTTCCGGGGTATACCTCGATTTTAAGTGGCCATCAGCAACGGCGATATAAGTTGCCCATGAGAGGACCACCTCTAGGGCCACCAGCGTCAATGGCGGAGGAATGATGGAGAATAATTGTGACAACAGTGGCCACACCTTTTGTTGGACAATGTCATGCAAATTGGATGATAATGGCGTTTCTCGTTTATAATCTTCACCGATGATGGTATAATAATTCAATAACATCGACCACTGATCCTCGGTCAATCTTGAAGGGTCAAAACCATCATCACCTCGACAAAGTAATATTGCTGGATCTGGGGGGTCATCAATTAACCCATAAATAGTACCAAATACACTCAAGAGCTTTTTGACCACCATCGATGCCAGTCGAGGCCATAGCTCATATAACTTATCCACAATGGTAATAATCATCTCCAGAGCATGTTGCTTTGTCTCCTGAGGGTGATTGACAATGTATACGGTGATGGTAAGGGCACCAAAGTACTGGACTTGTTGTTGAGGATGATCCAATAGCGTTAGCCCTAATGAGTAGCCATGCGACAGTTTCTGAAGGGATTGAAGGTGATCTTGGATGGCATTGATCTTGGTATTATCCCGGGATGAATATAGGGTGGTGATGAGGGTGGCTACCTCATTGGGTTGTGGAGGAGGTTGATTAGGCATAGTGCACCTAAAGTGAGAGAGTGGTGATGGAGGGGGTAAAAATGGGTAACCATAATAATTGAGAGTATGGAGTCAAGGGGGGACAACCCGAATAGGAGGGGTGGTGGGGGTGGGAAAGTATGATTGAAGGTGTGTTCTTTTTTTTTTTTTTTCCAATATATTTTTTTTTTTTGGCAATGGGGCAATTTAAATAGATATAAATTTTTTTTTGTGGAGGTAAATTTATAACGATCATTTACGAGGAGGAGAGATATTGTTGATAATATTTTACGACGAGTTTAGATTGAGACGATTACCCAAAACCTTTTCTAAATATCATTATCAATCAAACCCCCTTTATATCAACACCCCTCGTCATCTTTCCATCGTCAATAACGCCGCAACACCACATCTCCAAATGGCTCCTCCTCCCCCTACTCACCCTCGCCTCACACACGGCTACATACCCCCCTCGTCCCCATCCCCCA